>JAOTRH010379843.1:0-109558 GCA_034768845.1 Heliamphora exappendiculata | reverse complement strand
AACTTGAAACACAGTTAGGGTGTCAAAGCATTTGATCAATTTGTATTGACACACTTGATAAGCTTCAAGTATACTTTGCATTAAGAGCGCTTGACTTAATTTTCAATTAAGATCAAGACAAAGAAATTCAAATTAAAGAATTCTTAAGTGTTTGAACCTTTTGAGATAAAAGTAATTCCTTTTTGGCTAATGTGTTAACTATGATTGTTAAAAATGTGTTAATACTTTTATTTTGGAAATATAAAATTTTATCTATTTAAAAATATTTATTCTTAGAAAATAAATTATGAAAATCATCAAAATCAAATTAAAGAGCTCTTGGGCTAACAATATGAATTTATTAAAAATAACTAAAGATGGCTTTTAGCAGAGTAAAATGGCGTAAAAAAATTCATGTAGTCAACCCCAATTGATTGGGACAAAAATTTAATTGGGTTTGTTTTGGTTTGATTTGATTTATTTTCAGATATTTGGATCAACTTACATATATTTCGATTAATTTTTAAAAGATCAATTTTACTGTTCACTGACGAGACACTCAATTAAACTAACTTTTTATCCAAATAATTCCAAAAAATTAGCTTAAAAATCAGATTTTTTCTTTTCTGCCTTTTTAGTCTAAATGCATACTTTTTTTTTCTTTATATACTCATTTGTATAAGCGCCTAATTGCTAACCCAAGTTTTTTATATTTTCTGAAAAAAATACAAAAAGAACCAACATATTTGATTTAGTTAAAAAGTAAAGAATTTTTTTAAAAATTCAAAAAGTTAAATTAAAATATTAATTCTTAAAATAGTCTATTCAAACTCTTATTCAATTCCTAAAGACAATAATATTTTTGCTTGATAATTATTAATACGAATTATATAAAATGACAATACTGTCTAATTTTAAAAAAACAAAAAAATGAATTTTTTACCCAATTAACTTCTAAAACTAGCTTGAAAATTAATTTTTTTTTCTTTTTTGTCATTTTAGTCTAAATGCTCACACTGTTTTTTTCTCCGGTTACCCATTTGTATAAGAGCCCAGGCCGGGTAACCCAAGTTTTTTACTTTAAAAAAAAAACCAAAAGAACCAATATAGTTGGCTGAGTAAAAAAGCAAAAACAAAAACAAAAAAAATTCAAAAAATTAAGTTAAAATATTAATTCTTAAAATACTCTATTTAAACTCTCACTCAATTCTAAAAGACAATAATACTCCTACTTAATAATTTATTTATATTAAAACGATGCTACATAAAAAGGTAATATTGTCCAATTCGAATAAAAAGCAAAAAAAAAAAAAACTAAATTTTTATCCAATAAACTCTAAAAGATTAGCTTAAAATTAATTTATCAAATAATTTACTTTGAATCCAGTTTAATTTTTGGGTTAAAAAAGCAGAAAAAAAATTTAAATTTTAAATTAATTACTAGTTAGGTCCTAAATATCAATGCATTACATACAAAATTTAAGTGGGTGCATTTAGAGCCAAGTGTAAAATTTGTCTAATTCAAAATTTAATAATTTTTGTGTGGGAATAATAAGAATTAGAGGGGCAAAGTTGTGAGCATGTGAAAAAAAAGAAAAAAAAAAAAAAACCCCAGTGTAGCATTCAAAGATAAAAGAGGAAGGTTGGAATAAAGAGTAAAGAGCTCTCTCATTCACTCGCTCTCTCTTTACAAAAAGAAGGAAAGCTAAAAAGTGTATGCCTAATGAAAATGGTTATCCTTTATCCACAGGCATAATAGTATTCTTATACAATTTCATTAAAACCCCTGGTTTCATCATAATTAAAAGAACCTTAATTATCTTGATAAAGCTTAAAAATGAAGCATGGATTATCACCACATGCATGTCTCTTATATCATGCCTTTAAATAGCTATGCTTGGCAGAACTTTTTAAGGCTTTTTGTAGGTTCTTGTTTCCTTCTTTTTTTGTTTTTGTTTTGGTTTTTGGACTTTATTATTATTATTATTATTATTATTATTATCGTCTAAGTTTTATAAAAGCCTTAAAAGTTTTTTTCGTCATATTTGAACTGCTAATCGATATTTTTTTTAAAGGTTCCTCTACACGCGTGGATTCGAAAAATAAAAAAAATTAAAAAATGAAAAAAAAATCTTATAGAAGCCTTAAAGGGTTTATTTATTTATTTTGGTCATATCTATTTTTTTATCAATATTTTTATCTCACCTGAACTTTTTGATAAAAATTTTTAAATGGTTTCTCTCAGTGAATTGATTTGAAAAAAAATTTAGCAAAAAATGAAAAAAAAAAGAAGTAAAAACCTTAAAATATATCCGAAATGAAAACTTAGTTGGTTAAGAACAAATTATTTGTTATGAAAATTTGTCACCTAAAAAATTAGACGAGATAATAATTTAAAATAAATTTGTTAAAAAACTCACTTTAAAAATAAATTGACTTTGATTTTAACTTCATTAAAATAGATGAGGATTGGTATTTCATGGAATTTGCTAAGGAGTTTCATGTACATGTGAAGTTTGGTTAAGGGGCTTAAAGTGTCATTCAGTGCATCAATTCTAAGGTGGATGGTCCAATGATATTTAAAGATAAGCTTGATGTTAGTTGAGGAAGGTAACTAATATGGTTCCATAAAATGTTGTACTGGTGTAAAAAGGCTCACACCTCCTATAGGTGGTTAACTTATAATAAAAAAATGCATTTGGTTTACTTTTTTTATATGATTTTTTTAATTTTATTTTTAGTGACTTTTTAAAAAATTAGCTCAAATTGTTATTTTTTAAAATTATTCTCGTCACGAGAAATTAAAAAAATAAAGAATCTTGACAAAAAAATATAAAAAATAGTTTAGAGATATGACAAAAAACTACTTAATATAAGGTTTTTTTTCCGTCTTTAGAGAATACTTTTTAATTTTAATCATAATAGACATACTTTTTAGATTTCTCCCATCAACTAATTGGGTGAATTATTTTGTTTTAATGGTTTAAACCCGTAATTTAAGCAATTTATTGGTTGAAAAGTTGTAAAAGTTATTTTCTTAAACTTTGTTTCTAAAAAATAATAAAACCCAATGCACTTTATTTTTAAAAAAAATATATATTCTTAACACTTTAAGCACAATACAACTAAAAATCAAAGCAAAAGAGTCATGTGAGACCATTCTTTCACTATTTGATAGTGTTGTTCCTTCATTACTTTATTTCACTATTTGAAATAAAGTACCTATTCAATAAAAATATAATAATTAAGTATTTCTAATAATAATATTTATGATTAATTAAAAAATATTCACAATATATAACAGTAGCAATCAAAATTTATAAATGTTATAATTTGCTTCTTATAAATTATAAGAAATTTATAGAGGTTGTAATTCACTATATGTAAAAATATGACAATGATTTTTTGCGCAAAACTAGACAGACTAGTGAACTTGACCTCATATTTGACTATAGTTATCTCTATGTGAATTAGAGAAAAAAACTCATCTCTAAAAGTATCATTTCATGTCGCTAGAAAATACTTTTCGAAGAACACCTTTGTAAATGCTGCCCAAGTTTCTGCAACCGTGGTTCTAGCAAATTTTTACCGCTCGTTAACATCTCATCTTAGTTGAAAAGTGGCAAAGGCTACCCTCAAATTGTCCTCAACTATCTAAAGGGTGTCGAGGATTTAAGTGACAAGTTTTAGCAACTCAGTGGCGACTTTGGGATCTCGGTTATCGTTGAAGGTAGAAGGGTCTAAGCGCTGGAATTCTCTCATCGCGGATGCGGCCTTAGGCTCAACTCCCCTAGCCCCTCCTCTAATCGCATGGTGTTGACCATCTCCATCACGAGGTCAACCCCACCCACATGTTCCTGTGGGGTATTAGCATCCCGGCCTTTTGAAACATGTGCAAAATCACGACCCCGTCCTCGACCCCGACCTCTTCTCAAAGGCACAACTCTATAGAAAACGATTAAAGGAATAATCAATACGAGGTTTAATTATAGCACTACATTTCCAATAAAGCTCCACTCTAATATGCTCATCATTTAATAATTAAGAATCACATTAAACATGCTTTATACAATGAGGTGCAATAGGAGTAATACACCAATCTGAGTAACTCACTTAGATTTCTCACTAGAAATGACATTGACCAAAACCATTTCCAATTAAACTTCTAAATTAATTAATCAGATGCAATGAGGCAAGATATGTCATTCATAAGGTTTCAACCTCCATGCTCAAGTACAATATACAATACACAAATATTAAGTTTTATCACATTCCATTTATCTAGGCATGCTAGCATATGCAAGTCAAACACAAGATGCCAAATCTCACACGGTGGCATAGCTACTTCCCACGGCTCTAAGGTATTTGAACTTAGAGCTCTGATACCAAGTTGTTACACCCCAAAAATTATGATGTGGTGGTCCAGATAACGAAAAGGAAATGGAAGGCTCAAAAACAAATGAGAGATTTCTAAGTGGAGAAGGTCCAAGTCAACGGTTCAAGTTAAAAGTCAACAAGTCTAACGTGGAAGTCAAATGGTCAAAACAATGTTATCCCGCTTACATCTCGTGGCTTGGAGACCCGACACCATGAGTTCCAATAGTGATAATTCATACATATAGCCCAAAGTGAAAGAGATTTAATAAAAGTGTTTAAGGATGGTAAAAATAACGTTTCCAAAGAAATTAGGCTAAAGACATGCAAAAAACATGTAAAGAAAACTAATATATCCTCACTATTTTAACCATAAATTCTTCTACAAAATGAATTTGGATATGAGAGTAGAACCATTGGAAAGTAGATTTCTAGGACTTCAATTTAGACACAAGAATGTTCCATTTTGAAGTTCGAATGAAAGAGTTATGCTCGATTGAAATCGAAATAAAAAAAGCAGTCGCGATTTTGCAAAATTTCCTCCGGATGGGCGTTTAGACGAAAATGGACAGAGAGATTCCATCAAGATGCTTGTCCGGATGCTCCGAACCAGTGGCATGGGTGTTTGGACGCCTGAAGCTTCGTTTGAATGAAAATTAATGGAAGAGAGGGCCCTAAAGCGTTATTTGATGCCTTCAAACTCACATTAAATAAGATTAAAACCCATCAATCAAAAATGAATTTACATCAAGAAAGTAGCTCCATGGCCACACCTTCATATTTCTCATAGTATTACCACCAATTCAACTCTCATAAAATTTAAAATAAATATATTCAAACAAATCTATGAGGCTATCCTTCTAAGTCAAAATTTATAAACTAATGCAATTTGTAAACGAACTTCAAAGATTTCTTTTCATCCATTAACTTCAAAATGCATATAAAATATACTTATCCCTTCTTCAACACAAGTTCATGCATCAAAAGTTACTCTCAAACACTCATTTTCAAGTACACATATCAAGGTATCCCAAATGTAAAGATTTGGACTTATGACCTTACAGTTTAATGTTCATAATTACAAAAAAAGAAAGTATGATGTCCGGCATAATTCAAAAATAAACCTTGGGCTACTCCTATTCATTACCTGAAATATTTTAAACAACGTGAGCTGAAATCTAATAAAAATAAAATTAACTGAGAATGAATGCATGGCATGTAATTAACAAATTATACAAAAGCAATTCTGTTTCACAATTCTCAATTCTAGTTTTCCAAGAAAATTGAAGCAAGTTCCTATGATAATATAAGTACTTTTATATAATCCAACTTCTTCAATAGTTTCAAAATCTACAAAATAGAGATAGCTAATTCCATCAATCCCAACAACATCAAACGAGTTTAGTTAAGTACTGCACGACTATCATAAGGCATCAACCGACAACTATAAAAATTTATAAGTTGCAAACACAATTCGAACACTTTTTCAAGAATTAACCCGATAGTCAATAGGGCACCCAATCTTACGCAAGTTTCTAGTATTTCACTACAGAGTTGGTCAAACCTATCTTATCCACATTAATTCAATCCGGTACATTAATATCAACTATTTCTAATGTCAACATATCATAGGCATAATCTCATGGTACAAATTTTCATCTCAATCATGGATACAACACTATAAATTTATTAAAAATATTTATCAAAGCCTTTATCATTTATTTTTACCACATAAATTAGGGTTTATACTTAAATATAAATTTCTTAACATTTTCTAAAGGAAGAAAAAAAATTTATAACACAATTATTTAAAGATAGTCTAAAATTCTACCTCAAAGAGCTAAAAATTCAAGAGTTTGAGCATACCTAAAAATCTAAACTTGTTCAAACGAAAATTCGCTGAGTTAAAAATGTACCTTTCGATGCGTAGAATAATTTTCCCCCCTTTGGCTTTGTAAGATTTCAACTTTCCAACCTTCAAAAATAGGAGAGAAAAAGAAACCAAGAGGAGAGAGAGAGAGCTATAGAGAGAGAGAGACGTTTTGGGAGGTTAGGACACTTCCCCTGGAAGCTTTGCCACTACTATGCTCTCTCTCTCTCTCTGAAAAAAAAAAAAATATATATATATATAAATATAATGCCTATACATATATACATATATCTATTAACTTATAATATAAGAACCAGTTGCTCGGCCACTGTTCCTCCAAAGTTTGCTTTTTGGCATCGTCTGATGATTTTGACCATCAGTTCGTTGCTTTGGTCTGCTGGAGTTCGATGGCCATTTTCATCATTTACAATCTCGGGCCTTGGATTTGGTTTTAGGCTCGGTTACTCTGGACCCTGAATGAATTATTTGATTGCAAATTGGTTTTTTGTTCTAATTACCTTAGTTTTTTTTCCTTAAAAGGGCAGCAACCAAATGATCCTTACACTAGATGGGATAACGATTGGGCATGTCACTGTCATTTATGTTTTCCTTTTGGTCAGTGTCAAAGCTTCGGTGTTGTGGTTTGATGGGATTTGGGTGATGCCATTCTTTGGAAGCTAGAAAAACAGAGAGACGGAGAAAGATAACCATGTAGATGCGTCCAACCATTATCGCTCACGGCTGTGAACCCTTGAGAACCGAAGGTATGATCTTCTCGCCTAGTTTTTGATTCTTAGGCTTCTTCTCAAATCGTGCTTTTTATTATTATTATTCTTCTTCTTTTGCTTCTTCTTCTTCTTCCTTGCGTTTCCTTCAGACTTCACAAAATTCATTGTCGACGAAGATGAGGTTTGCCATATATCTACCGCTTACATACGGAATCTCCTCTCGCACCCTCCCCCGGACCACTTCCTCAAAAACCATTTCATGGAAGCTCCTTGTCGTCCGTGATCAACAAAACCCTAATGGCAACAGAAAACACAAACAAATTTAAAACAAAACCTAACAAAAATTAGGGGTTCAAACCTGACATTCAAGGCCCATCAGCATCTTATGCTTCGCTTAATCCCACTGCATAACCGAACGATTGCGAAAGAGTATATGAGGGATGATGAGAAAGAATTGTCCAAGAATGAAACTGTAAAGAAATTAATTATATAATTAATTTATTCTATCTTATTTTATGGCAATTCAAGGTGGTATTATGTTGTTATAACTCTTATACGGTTTGGATAAATTTAATAAGAGTTTGAATTGTTTTAGAGTCTTGATTAGGATAAGTTTTATTTAGATAAGAGTTATCTTTGTTTTTATTCAAAGTCAATTTAAGATTAGTCTGATCAAGTGTCCTAGTCAAAGTCAGAGACCAAGGTACAACTACTCAAGCTAAAGGTACAAACAATCAAAATAGGATTCGAGAAAGACTTACTAACACATGATTGCTCGAGCACCTAAAGGCCCGCTCGAGCGGACCTAGGTAATTTAATTAGGTTTGAAATTCTTAAACTTGGAATTTTATGACCTATAAAAGGGTCATTAGGCAACCATGAAAAAGACTTGTGCAACTCTAATATTCTGAGCTTCAAGATCATAGCAGAGGACTTTTCGTGTCTCCAACATTCGAAGATCATTCAAGGTAATCTTAGATGGCATTCTAAGTTTCGACAAAGGATTCTACCAGAGAAGCTATTTCGAGGATTCGTTGCAACTAGAATGAAGTGGAGAACGATGCATGATGACTCGACATACAAGCTTAGGGCTAGTAGATTGAGAATTTGGTCAAAAGCTTGTAAGTTGTTTTGTAACTATTCAACTTTATAGTGCTTGATTCCTGAACTTTGTAATAATTTGATTTTTTACCCGCGTTGGGTCTTTCTACGTAAAAAAATCTGCGTGTCGAGTTTGCTTGTTCGTACTTATATGTTTCGTGAATATGATTGATTGAAACGCATAAAATATTATTTTTTGTCAGTGAAAAAGAAAATCATATTTTTCAATTGGTATCAAAGTGGGATTTGTTTTTGAAACAAAAGTTTTTGATCCTAATCAATTGTATTCATGAAATTTTCTAGAGAAGAAAATTCAACTGTATGACCACCCTTGTATTGGAAAGCACGGATGATGGCGTTTCTTAAATTTATTGATGAAAGGGTTTGGATGACTGTAATAATTGGTTATACCCTCCCACTATAAAATTTGGTGATGATACTATTTTAAAATCAAACAGAACAATGGGAGAAAAAGGATTTAGACGAATTAGGCTAAAATAACAAGGCTATCAATGTAATCTTTAGCGGTGTCACATTAGAAGAATTCAGACGAATCTGTACGTATGAAATCGCTAAAGATGCATGTGATATATTTGAAGTCACACACGAGAGCACCTCAACTATTAAAATCTCAAAACTTCAAAAACTCGCTACAAATTTCGAAACTCTAAGAATGGAAGAGAATGAGACATTTGATGAATTTTATGCCAAATTGAGTGACATTGTTAATTCCAATTTTATACTTGGTGAAAAAATTTTAAAATCTCGCATTGTTCGAAAAATCTTACGATAACACTTAAATGATTCCAACCAATGGTTACTGTCATTAAAGAAAGTAGGAATATCGATCTTCTAAAAGTGGAATAGTTGGTTGAAAACCTTTGAACTTTTGAGTCGATTCTATGTCAACCTAAAAAACCAGAAGGCGTTACTTTAAAATCTTCAAAGGTTGACTCAGATTCTTTTGATGATGAGACGAAATTTGATCATGAAGTTATGGCTTTTATCATAAAAAAAGTTAAGAAAATTTGTTTTGAATAAAAAACCCAACTTCAAGTCAAAATTCAAAAAGCTTGGTAATAAAAATAAGAATGTTGCTAAGTATGAAAAGAAAAAATAAAAAGTTCAAAACCAGACTGTACAGTATTTTGAGTGTCAAGAGTATGGTCATATTGCACAGAACTATCCAAACAAAAAAAAAAGAAAGAAAATGTCTTCACTATTATATGGGATGATGAAGTTGAGTCAAGTGATAATGAAACTAAATCTGAACCTGAAAATGAAGAGTGTAAGTTTGTTACTTTCACTGCATCTACTGAATCATCTAAATCTGAATTCTTTGACCAAGAATTACGGGTGTCTCACAGTGATTATAGTAAAGAGGATCCAGATTCAGGTTCTGAGTTAGAAGATAACAGTGAGAAAAATCTTTAGTGGGCTTATGATAAACTTCACCAAGAAAGTTACAAAATGATAAAAATTATCACTAAGTTATCACTGAAGGTTAAAACCTTGAAAAAGGAGAATAATGGCCTTAAATTAGAATTGACCGAGTCTCAAGCTCTTATTTTTTAATTAAAAATTTTTAAGTCCAAAATGACTAAAAAACTGGTCAGTTCTGACAAACAGAAGAATGAACATATTGAGTCTTGTCATTACCTTAAATCCAAAGTTTCTGAATTAGAATTGGAATTACAAAACTCAATAAAGTCAAAATCCTCTTTTGAGGCAAATATCAAAGAGTTGGATTCCAAATTGCTTAATGCTAATACCACTCTTAAAAAATTGAATGTAGGGTCCCTAAGTTTGGAAGAAATCTTGAGTGTTCAAAAAGTGGCATCAGACCGGAATGGACTAGGGTATGCTGAAAATTCATCTGTCTCAAAGATGTTTAGTAAAATTAATTTTGTTAAAGCAGTCTACATGCCTACATGTTTGGGTCAAAATATATTGAAAAAGTTTAATCAATTCAAGATAGAAAGTTTGGGAAAAACTTTTCAAAAACCTTTACCAAAATCAACTGGTTTTATTAAATTTGTTCATATTTGTCATTTTTTGTGGTATTGTGGGACACATTCAACCCAATTGTATAAAATTGAATTCACTATCTTTTTATCAAAACAATAGAAAAACTCAAAAATTGTATGACCAAATCAAACAGCTGAATGAAAAAGCTCACTGGTAGTTGGGTGTTCGAGTGGACAAAAGGGGTGCTTAAGCGGCTAACTGGCAGAGAGACGAAATAGCTCACTGCTAATCGAGCACTCGAGCGAATCCAAGGGGCACTCGAGCGGAAAACTGGCAGAGACCCTATTTTGGCCAGAAACCTAGCACCCTAACCAAACCTTTTCCAAAAACATGTTCATTTTGGATTTGAAAGTCTAATTTGAAATGTCATGTAGTTCACACGGCCCTAAAAGTTCAAAATTATTTTATGTGGTACTTAGATAGTGGGTGTTCCTAATATATGTCAGGCGATAAGTCCCTATTCTCGAGTGTCAATCCATGTGATGGAGAATTTATCACATTTGATGATAGAAACTCCTCCAAAATTATTGGGAGAGGATTCATTAGCTCTCTAAGGCTTCCCAAATTGGACAATGTTCTTCTTATGAACGGTTTGAAAGCAAACTTACTTAGTATAAGCTAAATGTGTGATACACACAATGAAGTATATTTTACTAAAATTGAATGTTTGATTTTGAATAAAAAGAGAAAAACTGTAATTAATGGTGTTTGAACATTTGATAACTGTTATAGAATTTTGCCTAAAACTGATCTTACATGTCATTTTGCCAAAACTGATAAAGCTGAATTGTGGCATCACCGTTTGGGTCACATTAATTATAAGGACTTATCCAGACTTGCTAATCTTGAATTGGTTAATGGCATTCCAAAACTAACTAATTCTACAAAAGTAGTGTGTGTCCATGTTAACTGGGTAAATAAATTAAAATCACCCACAAGAAAATAAATCAGCTGGCTACTCAATACCCTATTCAGCCTTTTCACATGGATCTTATGGGTTCTACTAGAACAGAGAATATAGGTGGCAAGAAGTATATTTTTTTTTAATGTGGATGACATTTCTAGGTTTACTTGGTTAACCTTTTTGAAAGAGAAATATGATACTTACGTTGTTTTTAAATCTTTATGTTTGAAGTTAAATAATGAACAGGAAGGACATAATCAATACATCACAAAGATCAGATCAAATCATGGAAGAGAATTCGAGAACTCAGAATTCTCAAATTTTTGTAACGAACAGGGGATCTAGCATGAGTTATTCACTCAAAAAACACCACAACAGAATGGTGTCGTGGAATGAAAAAGTAGGGTGGTACAGGAGATGGAACGAGTCATGCCTCATGGTAAAAATATTTCTCTCAGATTTTGGGCTGAGACCATAAACATCGCTTGCTATGTGATTAATCAGGTGTACTTACGGCCAGTCACCAAACAGACTGCATATGAGTTATGAAAAGATAGAAAGCCCAATGTGAAATAATTCAGAAATTTTTGGAAGCAAATGTTACATCTTAAAAGATCGTGAATAATTGGATAAATTTGACTCCAGAAGTGATGACGGGACATTTCTAGGCAATTCCATTAATAGTAGAGAATATAGAATTTATAATTTGCGTAGCTCCACTATTATGGAATTTGTTAATGTAGTTATTGATGATATAGAAAAATCTAAAGAGATTTTGATACTTGAAGAAGACTAGCCAGACACACAGATACTCGAGGATCTAGTTCAGCCTAGTTTACCTAAACAAATTATAGATTCAAGTATAGACATTGCTATAACACTAGTGGAGCCAGTAACTTTGGAACCCTCTTCTCGGGTCAAACTCAATTATCCTATTGATCAGGTGATTGAAGAGGTAACAAAATCTATGATGACACGTCGACAAATGCAGATTCAAGTAAATTAGGTAAGTCATTTATGTTACGTGTCATTTGTAGAGCTAAAAAATGTGAAAGAGGCTCTGGCTGACGGTTGTTGGGTGAATGCTATACATGAGGAACTCAAACAATTCGTCAGGAATGATGTTTAGAAATTAGTACAAAGATTTGAAAATGTGAATGTTATTGGTACTGTGAGACCTTGACCCTTTTTTTGGCATTTTTTGACGCGCGTTGTGTTTTTGTTGAGCATGTTTTTACTGCTTCTGATGCATGATCGGGCTTAGATATGCATGCGGGGTAGGTTCTTGGGGCCGTGGGCTGCTGTGGGGCAAATTTCAAAAATTTAAAAAAAAGATATTTTGGAGGTCTATAAATATCTAGAGTTAGATATTTTCAAAAAGATATTTTTCAAAACTTCTCCAACAAGCTTCCTGTTTTCTCTCTGCCTTCTGTCTAAGTTCTCGGGGACCCGGGGCTCAATTTTTAATGATCTAACAACGGATCCTTGCTATTAGCACGGTGGGCTACGCAACCATCCAGTCAGATTTTGATTCCGACGAGGCTCAACGTTGCACGTGGATCGAGACGCTAAGTTTTGAACTCACTGAGGTAGGATTCTAGACCTTACTGCTGTATAAGGGTGCTATGTGTAAACATGTGTGTTTTTAACGGTTAGATTACTGTAGATCTGGGTTTATTTCAAAGTTAGAATTTTGGGTTTAAAACCTATTTTTGTTGGTTTTGGTGGATGGAATCGGGTAGCAAGAGTTTCTTTCGTGGTCTTGGTGTTAGGCCTAGGCGTGTGGATGTTTGAGGGTGTTGAATCAGAGCTTGGAGGCTTCAATTCGAGATTTGGAGGGCCAAACCCATAGCTTGAAAAATGGTTTCTGGGTGAGTTCGGTCGACTGAACTCATAGGTTCAGTTGACTGGATCATGGTTTTGGGGTTCGGTTGACTGAACCGTGGGGTTCGGTCGACTGAACCGTACGTGAGACATTTTGGTGATTTTCCAATGTGTTGTTTAGTCGATTGGGGGTTGGGTCAGTCGACTGAACTCCTGGGCAGTGTGATGGTGGTTCGATGGTTGGGTTTTGGTTTTTGATTGGTGTTCTTTGGTATTCAGTTGATTAATTTATGAGAATCAGTTGATTCAAATACCTTTGGATCCCTTTTGGGATTTGGTTGGTTGTGTGGTGGTTACGGTGGTCGTGTCGTGGCCTCGAGTGTGTGTTTGAGTGTCGTCCTCGGGTGTGACGTGTGTGGTTGGTTTTAGGTGTTGTGGCACGGTTGTGTGCGTCGTGGTTGGGTATGAAGTGTGTTTGAGCTCTTGATCCTTTTGAGGAGAAATGTGGTGTTTGTAACCTCGTGCTTTGAGGGGTTGGTGTTGGCCTTCGGGTTAGGCTTGGTTGTCCCTATAAGTGGATGTCGATTTGTTTCGACGCATGGCGTCGTGATGTATTTTTATACATGGTTATGTGCATTTATAACTGTTTATTTATGTACGAAATATATAAGTAAATTACATAAGGTGATATCATTATGTGTTATGTGGTTTATGCTTTAAAATCTATAGTTTTTTAGGCATGTGACGTGGTTTGTGAAACGTCGTGTTGATACATGGTTATATGCTTTAAATCCTTGTTTAGGTTTGCATATGTGTGTGAAATGGATTAGATGAATCTATGATCCAGTAGATGTAAATCCTGGTTGGTGATGCATGTGTGCGTGTGTGGGTGTATGAGGAAGGCTGCGAAAGTCGATGTATGAGGTAGGCTGCGAAAGCCGGTGTGTGTGCGATTGGGGCTGCGGTAGTCATTTGGTTAAAGTTCGAGAAGATGCATTAGTTGGAGCAGTGGTCCTTCGGTGAAAGTCCGAGAAGATTCATAGATTGCATGTATTGCATATTGGGACGGATAGACCAATTTTCTTAAAAACTATATTAACGGCCTGTGGGAGTTGTAATACTGGAATCGCTTTCAAGGCTCTAATGAGTCAAAAAATAGTTTTTATCCTCGCTTTTCCATTGCATGTGAAAATTGTTTTTTGGCTTTGGTGAGTCGTGATCTAAACTGTTTCAAACTGTTTTAATGGCTTGAAAGAGAGCCAAAAACTGCACCTCATTTTCCTAGCATGTTTAGCTTTTATTGCCCGTGTTGTTTAGAATCTGCTGAGCTTTGGCTCACGGTGTGGGATTTTGATTTTCTTCAAGTACCGATCACGTAGGTTGATCAGGAGGTGCGGAAGAGGTGGAAGAGCTGTAGTCTTCCCTTTTGTTCTTTCGTTACATGCATGCTATAACATGTTTTTCGGGCGTTGGAGCCGTGTAATGTTGTCGTTTGGCGTTTATATACAATGCATGTATGGTTTATTTTGAGAGTATGTTCTAGGGTTGGGTGTTGCATTTGGTTGTTTATGGGTGTTTCACATGACCCGAAATTTGGGGTGTGACAGGTACTAAATGAATTTTCAAGAATAAGTCTGATGAACATGGCACAATCATAAGGAATAAGGCTAGGTTAGTGGCACAATTCTACACACAAGTAGAAGGCATAGACTTTGATGAGACCTTTGCGCCAGTGGCTAGATTAGAGTCTATTCGCATTCTACTTGCTGTGGCTTGCTTGTTAAATTTCAAATTGTATCATATGAATGTGAAAAGTGCCTTTTGTAATGGGTAGTTAAAAGAAGAGGCTTTTGTTGAACAACCAAAAGGCTTTGAGGACCCACATCATTCAGATTATGTGAATAAGCTCAAGAGAGCTTTGTACGGGCTGAAACAAGCCCCCAAACATGGTATAATAGACTAACCACCTTCGTGATTAACAATGATTTCAGTAGAGGAGGTGTTGATAAGACTCTATTTATTAAAAGGGACAAAAAGAGATATACTTGTTACACAGATTTATGTTGATGATATTATTTTTGGATCTACATGTGAATCTCTGGCCCTTTCCTTTTCTAAATGTTTGCATAAAGAATTTGAAATGAGTATAGTAGGTGAACTAAATTACTTTTTGGGCTTATAAATTAAATACTATGACGATGGGATTTTCATCTCTTAGTCAAAATATGCAAAAGGGCTAGTTAAATAGTTTAAGTTGGAATCTACCAAACCTGTTCGAACTCTTATGAGTACATCTCTGAAATTTTTAAAAGATGAAAAGGGTCAAAGTGTTGATCAAACCATGTTTAGGAGTATGATTTGGAGTCTCTTATACCTTACAGCCAGTAGACATGACATTGATTTTAGTGTTGGTATCTGTGCTCGTTATCAATCAAATCCAAATGAATTACATTTAATTGCTGTTAAAAAAATTATTCGATATGTGAATTCCACTCTTGAGTTTGGCATTTGGTTTTCAAAAGATACTAACGCTAATATTGTAGGTTTTTTCGACATTGATTGGGCTGGATGTGCAGAGGATAGAAAAAGCATATTAGGAGGTTGATTTTATATCGGTAAAAATTTGGTGTCTTGGCATAGTAAAAAACAAAATGCTATATCTTTATCTACTGCCGAGATTGAGTATATTGTTGCTGGTAGTTGTTGTACTCAGTTACTTTGGATGAAACAAATGGTGTTTGATTATGGTCTTAACCAAGAGTTTGTTATTATTTGCTGTGATAATACAAGTGTTATAAACTGAAGGGGCTGGTCCAAAACCCCGACCCAGATCCGTCACAAGATTCGGGGGCCTAGTGGAAACCATCCTACGGGAACGACTTAAGCCCATTGGAGCGATGTTCGTAGGGTCAAAGATCATCGAGCGATTTTCGAGAGTTCGGCCCTCGATGGAATTAATGCTCTGACAACGCATTGAATTCGATTTGATCGAGGTCAGGGTAGCATTCAATGCGATTATACCGAGTGCCGCTGTCATCAAGTGCCCCACAACCTCGAGGGAAGCGTCTACTAACAGGGGTTCGGCCTTAAGGATGGCCGAGCAGGTGTCTTTTATGATGATGTGACCGCAGGGGGACAGCCATCGTTGTCAGGTGGAGGAGCAGGTTTGAGGGGACGTGTGGCAGGAGAAGTAATCATGAGATAGGAAGAGAGAGAATACATTCTCACACACTATAAAAGAGGGAAAAAGAGCCTTACCAAGTAAGCAACATCCCACAAGCACAGTATTTTTTCCTTCCCTAAGATCCTCTCTAATTTGACCATCGGAGTGGCATCTGGCGAGGCGCCGCCGGGTAGTTCACGTGCGTGCCCTTTTGTAGGTCAGCCAACGGGCGGGTGCGGTCGAGCTGGGTTCAACCCATCAAATAAATATAATATACAGGACTCTCCCGTACATTTGGCGCTGTCTATGGAAAACTAGTAAAAATTAGATCGTAGTGTCCATGGCAACACCGTCGATGGTGCCTACTGTCCTCGACGAGCTCGGTACATCGTGCACTGTGGAAGAGTGTAGAGAGCAAAGAAGGGAGGGAAAGGGCCCCCTCCGTGAAGTAGCCAGAACTCTTGAGCGTGACCTGGACCAAGAGGCCACATTTCACGTTATGGGGCAAGAGATCTTAAGGCTCAGAACTACCTTAAAGAGTCGAGGTCAAGACCAACAGGCCCAGCTGGGCAGCTCCCATTCCAATGAGCTAAGAGCATCTGGTCCAAGAAGAAGGGAAGGGTGGAGACGCTTAACCCGGAGCTGGGCCAAATCCTCAAAGAATTTACTAGGCCCACTAAGCAAGGAATAGAGTCCAGTACAGAGGGAAGCAGCTACACACCGAGGAAGTCCAAACAAGGCGAGGAGCCACAACACAAAGAGCTAATATCGAACTATTACACTACGGATGAACCAGGGGAGACATGGGCAGGGGCAGCCACCACGCCCTTTTCCGACCGCATAGCGCAAACTAATCCACCCCCGAGTTTCTCCTTACCAAGGTTCAAATCTTATGATGGCCGTTCTGACCCACACGCCCATATCAGTCATTATAGACAGATGATGACGTTGTGCAGTGGAAATGACGCCCTTATGTGTAAGGTTTTTCTGTCCAGTCTAGGTGAAGCTGGCCTATGGTGGTTCGACCGTCTCCCACCCCGGTCTATAACAAGTTGGAATGATTTGCTCAGACAATTTGAAGCGAGATTTGTTACAAACACCAAGATCCCAAAAGAAATAGACTCACTCCATGGCACTATGGCGAGGAAAAAGGGAATCGTTGCGGGATTACACAAGGAGGTATTGGGAGGTTTATAGTGGTATTGAGAATTGCAACGAGGAGTTGGCAGTTGCCTCATTCAAGCATGGGCTTCAGCCAAGAGGCAAATTAAGGAGCTCCCTTACCAAAAAGCCACCCCAGGATATCTCGGCTTTGATGAACCGAGTGGAGCAGTATATAAGGGTGGAAGAAGATGTCGGGAGAATAGAAACCAAAGAAAAGACAAAGGAAAGAAGGCCGAGCCCGGAGAGGATGAAACAAAACGGAGTCCGATAAGGATGGGAAGGATGAGCCCGGTGCCCACGAACAAAAGGGTCAGGTCAACATTGCCTGAACCACCCATTCGGTTGGGTGTAGATCCCAGAATGGTGGTGCACACCATTTTAAGGAATCGATTCACAAAATCTTGCCTCAGATCAGGGACCGGCCCTACTTCCAATGGCCTGAGAGGTTTCCCGAGTCAGTTATCCAATATGCAATAGGGAGGGGCATCAGGTGGGGGTGTTCCTATCACTGAGAATGAAGTCATAAGACCAAAGATTGTTGGGCATTCAAGAAGCATTTGGAAGATTTAGTGCGGCAGGGGCCCCTCAAAGAGTTTTTGGAGGGAACGGAGGGCCAAAGATCCCTCGCCATAACGAGGACAGACCCTCCAAATAGGACGGCAAGCTGCGGTATCATCAACGTAATTCATGGATTGACTAGGGTAGAGCCGAAGCATGCCTTGCGAGTCCAAATGAGGAGGCTGGGGCATATTGCCGAAGTAATGAAAGTAGAGGCAGGCATGGGGAAACGGACCAGGCTAGACGCAACGGAGGTAATTTCAGTTTTGGAAGAAGACCTTGACCGGGTCCAGGTGATATCCTTGTCTCTCTCGAATTTTGAAGTGAAACGGGTGTTAGTTAACTAAGGGAGTTCAGTCGAAATAATGTATTATGATCTCTTTCACAAGCTCAATTTTTGCACTGAAGACCTGCTCCCGTCAAGCACTCCGCCCATTGGTTTTAATTCCCAACCGATTTGGCCCTTGGGAGGGGTTATCGTGTCGGTTAAAGTAGGGATAATCGAACGCCTGACAAGTTTCTTAGTGGTGGATGCTCCCCCAGCCTACAATGCCATTATGGGCCGATCGCGGTTGCATGAGTTGAAAGTCGGTCTTTCGACGTATCATCAGGTACTGAAGTTTCCCACTAAAAGGGGGATATAATTTGTGTATGGAGACCAGGCCGTGGCCAAGCATTGTTTCGTGGCGGCCTTAAAAACTGAAGAGCTAGCTGAGGTGAAAACATTGAGGTGACCGAGATGCCTGCCCTCGAGGATGTTAGAGTAGAAGCCCAAAATAAAGCCGTGGAAGAGCTTGAGTCAATCAGGGTCGATCGGGACAAGGATGAAAGATTCTTCTTGGTCTGCTCCACTATGGCCGAACAGGAAAAGGAGGAGTTGCTTCACTTGCTACGACGCAATTTAGAAGTGTTCGTGTGGAGTCTATACGAAATGCCGGGGATCGATCCCAACTACATCTCCTATGCATTAAATATTGACCCCTCATTTAAGCTAGTAAAGCAAAAAGGACGACGTTTGGCACCGCATCATACTAAGGCAGTGGTAGAGGAGGTTGGGAAGTTGTTGGATGCAGGGGCGATCAGAGAGGTTTAATATCCAGAATGGATATCCAATACTGTAGTAGTCAAGAAGAAGTGTGGAAAATGGCGGGTGTGTGTAGATTTTACCAACCTAAATAGGGTTTGCCCAAAGGACAGCTTTCCCCTCATGAGGATCGATCAACTCATGGATGCAACGGCCGTACATCAACGCATGAGTTTTTTAGACGCATACCGGGGGTATCATCAGACCGCTTTAGATCGTCACATCCACGAGAAGACTGCGTTTATTACCCCCAGAGGCACCTACTGTTACGAGGTAATGTCGTTCGGCCTAAAAATTACCGGGGCAACCTTTTAGAGAATGATTATGAAGATGTTCGCCGAGGTCTTGGGGACGACAATGGAGGCTTATATAGACGATATGGTTGTAAAATCAAAGATCAAGGGAGATCATTTGGCCGACCTGCAAAAGATCTTTGACATCTTAAAAGCCCATCGCCTACGCCTGAATGCAGCTAAATATGCATTCGAGGTCGGTTTAGGAAAATTCCTTAGATTTTTAGTCACTAATCGAGGGATCGAAGCCAGTCCAGACCAGATTAAAGCCATCATCGGAGTCCAAAGGCCGAGCACCACAAAGGAGGTACAAAAGTTGACTAGGATGACTGCTGAATTAAACAAGTTTATTAGCTGAGCTCTTGGCAGGTATAGATAGTTCTTTTTGACGCTAAAGAAGGGAGATAAATTCTGCTGGAACGATGAGTGTGACCAGGCGCTAGCAGAGTTGAAAATGTACCTATCCTCTCCGCCCTTACTCTCTTCGCCTAAAGAAGGAGAGATTTTAAATCTCTACTTGGCAGTATCCTCACATGCTGTTAGTGCGGTAGTCATCAGAGAAGAGGGAAACTGGTAGATGCCAGTATACTATGTCGGCCATACACTGTCAGGATCAGAAACAACGTATCTACCCCTAGAAAAGCTTGCTTATGCACTAGTGATCGCATCACAAAAATTACAGCATTGTTTCCAAGCTCATGCCATCGTTGTTCTCACCAAATATCCGTTAAAGTCCGTGTTCACGAAGGCCAACCTGACTGGACGAATGATCAAGTGGGCCGTGGAATTAGGAGAGCATAACGTTACCTTTCAACTGAGAAACGCAATCAAAGCCCAAGTGCTGGCCGACTTCGTTGCCGAGTTTGCTAGAAAGGAGGTCGAAGAGCATGGGATGGCCGAACTCTTCGAATCTCCCAACCTAGAGGGGTTATGGAATCTGTATGTAGATGGGACCTCCAATAGCTGCGGTTCAGTAGTAGGAATGGTCCTGATGTCTTCGGACGGCCTAGTAATTGAACATGCCTTATAGCTCGACTTCTCTACCACGAACAATGAAGTCGAGTATGAGGCATTGATAGTAGGGCTGGGAACAGCGACGAAACTAGGAGTCACGGCATTGGAGGTCTTTAGTGATTCTCAACTTGTGGTTAACCAGGTGAATGGTGAATACGAAGCAAAGGATGAAAGAATAGCTAAATATCTTCAAAAAGTGAAGGAGGTCGTAGAACACTTCATGACAGTCAAGATACAGCAGATAAGCCGAGCTAGTAACTATCACGCCGATAGTTTAGCTAATCTCGCCTAAGCTATCGTGGGAAGTGGAGAAACGACAGTGGTGGTGCAATTCCTTCTGCATTCCAGCATTTGTGATTCGCACGAAGAAAGTGTGGTCCTCCCAACGATGCAGTCATCATCTTGGATGGATCCCATTATTTCATTTATCTAGGACGATACACTACCGACCGAAAAGAAAGACGCCCAGAAGGTTAGGATGCAAGCAACTAGGTTCTGGCTCTCTCAAACTAACAAGATGTACCGGCATTCCTACATGGGACCGTACCTTTTGTGTGTGCACCCTGACCTGGTGGTTGACCTACTCTATGAAATCCATGACGGGGTCTGAGGGAGTCATATTGGGGGCCGGTCGCTGACCGACAGGGCCTTTTTACAAGGATATTGGTGGCCCTACGTGTAAAAGGATGCACAGCTATATGTGAAAAATGCAAAAAGTGTTAGCTCTTTGCCCCTTTGATTCATCAACCTGTAGAGAAGCTAAATCCGTTGGCCAGCCCCTGGCCGTTCGCCCAATGGGGGTTGGATATAGTAGGCCCGTTCCCCCCCGAGTGGTCAGAATAAAAAGTTCATGGTAGTGGCAACTGATTAATTTATCAAATGGATAGAGGCTGTGCCGCTTGCCAATATACGGGAGACAGATATGAGAAAATTCGTATGGAAAAGCATTGTCACCAGGTTCGGCATCCCTCATGCTCTCATTTTTGATAATGGGGCACAGTTCGATGGGAAATTATTTTGGAACTTTTGTGCCGACCTAAAGATAGAATTCTATAACTCCACGCCGGCATACCCCCAGTGCAATGGACAAGCAGAGTCTTCGAATAAAACAATCCTGGCTAGAATCAAGAGAAGACTAGATAAAGTAAAAGGAAGGTGGGTGGAGGAGCGCCCCCACGTATAATGGGCCTATAGAACGACTCTACGAAAATCAACTGGGAAAACTCCATATTCGTTGGCTTACGGTACCGAGGCTGTGATTCCTCTAGAGGTCGGCCTACCTACAATGAGGACAGACGATTTTCACCTTGAGCAAAATGATGAACTGTTGGCCAAGGAGTTAGATTTAGTGGAAGAAAGGAGAGAACTAGTGCTACTCAAGATAAGGTCTTATCAGTAAGAGATGAACCGGGACTATAATAAAAGGGTAAAATCGAGGGAGTTCGTCCTTGGAAGCCTCGTGTTGAGGAAGGTAATGGGCAACAGTAAAGTACCAGGAGACGGGAAGCTGGGACCAAATTGGGAAGGACCATATAGGGTGAGATCGGTCGTGGGTAAGGGTGCCTACTATCTGGAAGACGTAGAGGAAAATGAGGTACCCTGGCCATGGAATTTAGCTAATCTGAAGGCTTTCTATCATTAAACAATGTCCATCTCACATTTTTGCTTTTGCATGTTCATATGTTGTAAATCCAAGATGTAATGAAAAGTTTTGCTTTCGCTTTTTAACATGGTTGCCTCTATGATATGACAGGGTTTCTAACAACCTCTTGCTTGAAGGTGGCCAGCTCGGCCTGAGGATAGAACATCCTCTCAAGAGTTTTGAACAACTCTCAGGGTTTCTAACAACCCCTTGCTTGAAGGTGGCCAGATCAGCCTGAGGATAGAACATCTTCTCAATAGTTTTAAATAACTCTTAGGGTTTCTAACAACCCCTTGCTTGAAGGAGGCCAGCTTGGCCTGAAGGTAGAATATCCTCTTAAGAGTTTTGAATAACTCTCAAGGTTTCTAACAACCCTTTGCTTGAAGGAGGCCAGCTCGCCTGAGGATAGAATATCCTCTCAAGAGTTTTGAATAACTCTTAGGGTTTCTAACAACCCCTTGCTTGAAGGTGGCCAGCTCGGCCTGAGGATAGAACATCTTCTTAAGAGTTTTGAACAACTCTCAAGGTTCCTAACAACCCCTTGCTTGAAGGTGGCCAGCTCGGCCTGAGGATAGAACATCTTCTTAAGAGTTTTGAACTACTCTCAAGGTTCCTAACAACCCCTTGCTTGAAGGTGGCCAGCTCGGCCTGAGGATAGAACATCCTCTCAGGAGTTAGAATAACTCCCAGGGTTTCTAACAACCCCTAGCCTGGAGCCAATTTGGCCTGAGGATAGAACATCCTCTCAGGAGTTGTAAAAATGCCCAGGGTTTCTAATAACCCCTTGTATTGAGGCCAGTTCAGCCTGAGGATAATTCACCCTTTGGGTATCTACAACAACCCCACAAGTGGATCTCAATAAGAATAATAAGTAATGATAACGAGCGATTGAAGATGGAGAGAGTTTCGTTAAAAATGGAGCTTTCATTCATGGGATAAGAAGTACACGAGAAGCATTGTCTTATAAGATTAAAGTGGCCGACATCTAAAAAAAAAACATGAAAGAAAACGCGACAATGGCTGCCTGTTCGGTCAGGGCTGACCTCTGTCCACCGCCTCTGGATCAGCTCCGCTTCCATCCCCCTTGCGACCGTCTTCTGGGATATCCACGATCTCTACTCCAGCAAAAGCGTGGCGGCTAGCCGCGGTGTCCGAGAGATCTCCAACTTGGGGAAGGGGGAGCTTCGGCGGAATGTCATGCTCTGTCGCTTCGGTCTTCGCCATTTGCTCCACCACAGTTGCATAGGCATCGGCCTCCATTGGGGGCTCATTCCAAAGAGGGGAGTCGAGAGGCACCCCGACACGTTCGAGGGCTTGCTTGTAGCCCATTGCCAAAAGCTTGATCTTCAGTGACAGAACTTCCTTGGAGAGATGGGCACCACATTCATCCCAGCCCTGTTGCCAGAGCTGGTCGTCCCGTTCGGCCCTTCCTACTTCCAGATCAGATGCTCTTTAGTTCTGAGTTTCCATCTTAGCTTGAGAAGTGGCAAGTAGGGATCGCAGCTTGGCATTGGCGACTGCCATGATAGAAGCCGAGACGCTACAAGCCTCTATGCCTTACAGAGCCGAGACGTTACAGGCCTGCCCTGCTTCTAAATCTTTCACCTATTGCAGGGATAGAGTGAGGGCCTTGCAAAGCCTCTTGGTCTCCCTGGATAATTCAGCATATCGATCGTGCAGAACAGTGATAGCCTGAAGTTGCTGTAAAATAGAACCACCACAAAAAGTGAAATGTTAGCCAAACTCTATGATAAGCAATGCATTAAAGAAAGTAAAGAAATTGAGAAGGTCTTACCCCAACTCCTAGTTGATAAACCTGGTCAAACAGATTGGGCAGCGAAAGCCCGAAATGATCAGCTATGTCCAAAGGAAGAGCGATGCCTCTGGCCAGGCTTTGGGCCACCGTGCCCGACTTGGAGGAATTGGACACATTGATGGGGCGTCCTTGAACAGTAAGCTCAGCGAACCAAGGAGCAGGAGCCGCCGCCTACCCGACCTCCTCGTGAGCTTCCGTGACTGGAACCCCGTCGCCTCGCACCAAACGACGGCGCTGAGTAGGGCGTGCCTCCTCGGGTGGAGGTGATGAGCTCAACCTGATGGGGCGAAGAGCTTCTGCCGTAGGAATGGTGGTTTGGGCTAGGGGTGGAGGATTCAATAGAGCCGGTGACGATGGCAAAGGGGGGGACGGAGCTGCTATTTGAACGACGGGCCTGGTGGATGTGCTCGCAGTCCCTCTTCCAAGAACGGCGGCGCGAAGGTTGAAGGTTCTCTATCTCGGCATAGTTTCTTCTTCTTCTTCTGGAACGGGCTGAGGTGGCGATGCTGGTTGGGGGGAGACGGCGGATCTTGACGCCGACCTCCTCTGGGACAGATCACACGGCGATAACTGGGCGTATACCCGAGTAAATTTGGGCCCGAACGGGTCTCGCGGATGTTGAGGAAGCGCTGCACCTCTCCAAAAATGGCTTTCCTTTTCTTCTGTTTAGCAAGAGTGGCAGCTGCAAAGAATGGAAATTCATGAGAACAATAGAGTATCATAAATGGAGCAATAAGTAAAAGGAAATAGTAAGAGGACTGAACCAACGTGAAGTCCCTGGAACCCTTGGAATGGAGCGACCAGCTAGTTCAGCATGGTTGGCTTGAAATTCGAAGTCCCCGCCAACCAGGATTAGGTCATCTCCATGTTTATCCGTATCCGGGAGATCGTGCACCATTTGTTGGGCCGCACTCCGTTGGTGGAGATAATAGGTACAGTCGTAGTGAGCTAATGTATAGCTATGAAAATTTTTGGGGATGCCGAGATTCAACCCATAGCGACCGTTGATCTCGGCCACTCCCATCACCACCCTAAAGAAGTTTATTGAAACTTGCTGGGGTGTGAGGCGGCACGTGGCCAACATCTCCTTGAGCAAGGGATCCACTGGGAACCGAACTCCGGCCTCTATGATGGCAGCGATAGGAAACTCCACTTTGTTACCCCTAGGGCGAAAAGGGGATCTGGGGACGTCTGGATCGTAGTAACGAAGAGTTACTGAAGGTGGAATTCGGTACCTGGCCCTAAAGGCAGCCAAAGCTGAAGGGGTGTTCACCTTCTTCACGAATTTTCCTTCCTTCTCGCCATGATTCACTCCAAGAAGGAAAAGGATAGTAGAGAGGAAGAAAACCCAGAAAACCCGAAAACCTAGAAACTGTTGAACAAAGGAAAAGAATAAAGGGAGCAAAGTAGACTTACGAGTCCTAAAGCACTGATTAGCACTTTAAAATCCAACACAACAGAGGGTCAGCGGTGGTGTCACACGACGTCGAAGCAGTGACTCTGGAAACCAGTGGAAAAGTGAGTCAAGGGTGAAGACGAAGGAGAAGATGCAGATGACAAGAATGGCGAGAATGAAAGAAAAAATCTAAACAAGAGCCACGAGCCTCATTTATAGGGGAAAGGGGTTATCCGAAGCGCCAAAGGCCACTTCAGGAAAATAAAATGTCATCATCATCTCCTCGGTAAGGGGAAAGACGCGTTGGCGGGATCCCATAGAGTTCTGACACTTGGCAAACTTTAAATGTAAGCGGCGGCGCATTAAAAGGGATGGTGGCGGGAACATTTAAGAGGGAGGAAATCAATCAGCTCCCCTCATGTAGAGCAAGAGAAGAGCCGAGGGGCAAATGAAGGGGCTAGCCGAAAACCCCGGCCCAGATCCGTCACAAGATTCGGGGGCCCAGTGGAAACCGTCCTACGGGACTGACTTCGGCCCATTGGAGCGATGTTCGTAGGGCCGATGATCATGGGGCAATTTTTGAGAGTTCGGCCCTCGACGGCATTAATGCTTTGACAACGCATTGAATGCGATTTGACCGAGGTCAAGGTAGCATTCAATGCAATTATACCGAGTGCCGCTGTCATCAAGTGCCCCGCAACCTCGAGGGAAGCATCTACTAACAGGGGTTCGGCCTTAAGGACGACCGAGCAGACGTCTTTTATGCTGATGTGACCGCGGGGGGACAGCCATTTTTGTCAGGCGGAGGAGTAGGTTTGAGGGGAAGAGAGAGAATACATTCTCACACACTATAAAATAGGGAAAAAGAGCCTTAACAAGTAAGCAACATCCCATAAGCACAGTATTTTTTCCTTCTCTAAGATCCTCTCTAATTTGACCGTCGGAGTGGCATCCGGCGAGGCGCCGCCGAGTAGTTCACGTGTGTGTCCTTTTGTAGGTCAGCCAACGGGCGGGTGCGGTCGAGCTGGGTTCAACCCATTAAACAAATATAATTTACGGGACTCCCCCGTCCATAAAACTAAATTTTGAAGATTCTTTTTTTATTGAAAATAGAGTCGCCACTTAGTTTTTGAGAAAAACTAAGAAAAATAAAAATGGCTACTGATATTTAAAACATGAACTAGATAAAGAGAATTCGGGAGTTGAGGTACGAATCGAAAAAGGTGTTAGGCACCCCGTTCGCCCAACTGTTAGGTTGGCCTCTACTAATCATCATTGGTTCTTTATTATGATTTCTCAAATGCATGCAATAAAAAAAAATAGAGATAAAGAGAGAATATCCAAAATCAAATATAGAAAATACATAACATATGTACATAGCACTCCAAATTAAAACAAATAAAAAGATAAAATCTTAAGTTCTATGGCATGTAATTTCTAACTAAATGATACATGAAGCACACCATCATACAATTTCATTAAGATAAACAAAACTATTATGGTATACATAAAATAATAAAAACTTGCTAGAAGTTCTCAAAACTACCTAAATATGAATTGTTGCAAAATAAGCCAACTTACTTTAGACACAGAATGTTTTAAAGAAAGTAAGCAAAATATGCATGTTATCAAAATAAACTAGAATGACATTAACATGAAAAAAAAATGCTAAATGTAAAATAAAAGATGTAGAAAAGAGAAAATTATACATTGAAAGAAAACTTATTAAACAAGGAAATTTAAAATAAGGGTTCTATAACAAAAAAAACGGTTTAAAGATTTAAAGGAAAAGAAAAATTTTACAAAAGAAAAAAATTATGCTAAAATAAAAAGGTTAGAAAATGTTATTAAGTTATTGAAAAGAGAACCTAACTATTTACATTTTTTATTTTAAAAGAGACAAAAGAAAAGAAAAGAAAAGAAAAGAAAAGAAAAAAAAATTACTATATTAAGAAAAAATTTATACTAACATTTAAATATTAAAATTAACTTAAAAGAGTTTTTATGATTTTTTGGGTTTAATAATATAAAAGAAAATAATGTTAATATTAAATAAAAAAGGAGAAGGACCAAAAGAAAAGAAAAATAAAGCTAATAATAATAGGAGAAGAAAAGAAAAGAAAAAAAAATGCAAGAAAATGAGATTACACTAATATTAAAAGAAAAGAAAAAGAAGAGAAAAATGAAACTATTTAAAAGATCATTAAACTAATACTTAAAAGAAAAGAAACATTAAACAAATATTAAAAGAAAAGAAAGGAAAAGAAAATGGTAGAACGCTAGCATTAAAGAAAGGAAAACGAAATGGGACATTAAAAAGAAAAATAAAACTACATTATAAGAAAAAAAATATTAATATTAAATTAAATATTAACTAATATTAAAAGAAAAAGAAAATAAAAAAAGGGATATTAGCAAAGGAAACACTAAACTAACATTAAAATAAAAATTAGCATTAAATGTGTGTAATATTGACAATTACAATCATATATATATGTAAGTATATATATTATAACAATAACGATATCGTTTTGTCGTATTGTCAAATTATGTTAGTACTAATTAATGATTTAAATGAAAAGTAATGATGTGTTAAGTGTGAATGTGTAATATGAGTAAGTAAATAAAATAAACAAATTACATAAAATTGAATTTATAACGTGAATTAACAAGTTTAAACTAAGTACATTACTTATAAACTAAAATGAAATCTAGTGATTAAAACAAAAATATAAGCAATGTAAGAATGCATACAAGATTAAACGAGTAAATTAATCCGGTCGCTCCAAAGAAATAGAAAATGGAGTTAGAAAGACCGGGGATCTAAGCAAAGTATCTGGATTGTTAAAGAATTCTCGAGTAGGGAAATGATGATTCAATGGTCCAATCCTCGAGTAGTGATTCTAGGCAAGGCTTTCAATGTAGGCGTCGGAGGTTCGGATCTTGGTATTTTGACAGGGTTTCGGCGTTAGGACTTGGAATTGCTCGGCAACTCGGCAGAGCTTCTCTCACTAAACCTCTCACTAATTTTCTACCCTGAAAAACGTACTAGGGGTACGGTATTTATAGAATTCTTCAACCAATGAGGTGTTGCCATGTTTTGGGACACGTCAAGCCATTTGTAGTAAGCAGTCGCCAAGTTAGAGGTGGCGGTCGCTATGTCTAAGAAAGGTTCTATTGGAGGTCACCACAATGCAAGTTGGCGGTCGCCAGGTTGAATGTAGCGGTCGCCACTTTTGACTGGGGTTTCCAAGAGGTTCTATTGACGGTCGCCACAATGAACATGATGGTCGCCACTTTGGGAAATGACTTGCATAACAAGTTATCGATGGTTCAACAAAATTTTATTGGTTTGAAGGTTCTGAATTCAAATACCGTGCTTGGATCACTTCCCGATGATCGATCTGAAACACCATTCCAACTATTTTCATCATCGGATTCACCTAAGATTAGGCGGGGTCAAATTGGGGTGTCTATAGTTACCCCTCTTTGATATAATCTTATATAGCAATGCATGATATAGGTTATATCAAAGATCCAGAGACAACAACCATTTGACCGAACTATCAATCTTAGGCCACAAGCACACAAGTATGCATATGATGTTGGTCGTACTTGAATTTTCATCGAGTTGCCTACGTACCTCTTTGATAGAGATCAGGCCAAAACGTAGTTCACAAGGCAAAATGCAAGGAACATGATATAGATGCTGACATAATGCAAATAATAGTATGAATGTGAATGTGACCGAACCAATCCTAGAAATCAAGTCAAGATCTAAGGGAAGCGTGAACGGGTGAGTCAAAGATCGAGTTAATATCTAATAACTCGGCTGGATATAAAATAATTAAAAGGATCGAGTTAAGATCTAAGAAATTATCTTAACCGAAAAAATAATTGATCGGTCAAGTTAAGACCTCACAATTTCGGGATGAGAACGGGATAAAAATAGTTAGAAGCCAAGTTACGGTTTAAAATTAGATTTATCCGAAAGAAAGCCACGAATTAATAGGTCGAGTTAAAACCTAAAAATTCAGGATAAGGCACGAGATAAAAATAATTAAAAGTCAAGCTACGGCTTAAAATTAGATTGATAGCAGAAGACAACCACGAATTAATAGGTGAGTTAAGACTTAAAAATTTGGGACGAAGTGCGAGATAAAAAATAATTAAAATTCAAGTTACGGCTTAAAATTAGATTTATCAGAGAAGACAATCATGCACGAAAATTTTCTTAAAGTATTTTGGAAGACACCCAAGATTTTTATTTTGGAATATCATACTAAAAAGGGTTTGAAAATTATTTTTAAGGGAAATTATGATATTGTTGAAAATCATTTTTGCTAATAAAAATAATACTTATGAAGTTAAAACATACAAAAAGGAAACTAATCATATAAAATAAACACAAAAAATAAGCATACTAAAAAAAAGTAAAATGAATAACAAAACCCCTAAACAACCCTTCTCAAAATCCCAAAACATCATGATGATGTTTTGACATGGCGGTTGCCAGGATTGCCGTGACGTGACGGTTGACATGTTGGCGGTCGTCAAGACCAAATCCTTCTAACATGGCGGCCGCCGGGTAAAAACCCCTCTAACATGGCGGTCGCTACAAACGGAGGTGGCGACTGCCACTTCCGAAAGCACATATGGTCTCCCAGGCGCGCGGGTGAAGTTTCATTCTCTCATATCTCATTCTCTCATATCTCATTCTCTCATATCTCACTCTATCTCTAGCTCTCCATTCTCTCTCGCCTCTATCTCAGAACTCCTTTTTACTTTCCTTGCCTCTAAGCTTTCTCTTGCTCCTTCTTGCTTCTTATCATTCGCACGATGTTTACCCTACTATTCGTGGTCCCGTTTCTCTTCATAGCGGGCCAAGGCCATGATGATGACCTGGGGGCGAGACAAGGCCCTTCTGCTACCGGGAGTTGCTCCATGGGGACTCTTAGAGGTACGACCACCAGCTTTCCTGCTAGTAGGGTCACCACCACGCAGCTCACTCATGTGATGGATGCTCTCGTGCTTGAGGCAAAGCATGCCTCCCGTCACGTAGCTGAGGAGGAGGCACGAGTAGCTGCCGAGGCACAGGCAGCTGTAGATGCTGCTGCTGAGCCTGCGATGGAAAATTTCCTGGACCCTGATGCTGGGGAGGGCCATCTAGTGCCTTTTGATCCACATACGTACATCCCGGTTCCTCATCGCTTGCTTCCAAGTGGGATGAGACGATACGAGCCACCCACATACTCCATTGCTGCCGATGTACTTTTGCGGGAGCCCGACCACCACATCTCTCGCCAGCAATCTTCGGTATGTATCCTATCATTTACTGTTTTAATACCAAAGCATGTTATATTGGTATATCAAACGTAGACGCATGTATAGGATCCCCCAAATGATATGTGATGATATATTTTGATATGCTGATGTTGATGAATGATTTCGATGATGTGTGATATTTGAAATTTAAACTTAGCTTAGATACCTATGCAATGGCGATTAAAACAGTAGGGACACTAGATTTTGAACAAACAATAAAATGCTTGAGTTTTTATTTTTTTATGTTTAGGAAAAACATAAAAATTAAAGAGGAGAAGTTTTGTTTTTTTTGGGGGGCATGAAAACTAAGGGGATAATTTTTATCAAAAATCTTAAAATTAGAGACAATTTTATCAAAATTTCTAAAAATTTAGGGCAACTTTTCAAAAATTACAAACTCTTAGAAATCTAAGGGATACTTTTTTGAAAATTTAGAAAATTATAAAACTTTTTGGAATACCTTAGAAAATTTTAGAAAAATCCTAGAAAATTAGAAAAAGTTTGGAAAATCTTTAGAAGATTTAAGAAAGTCTTAGAAAATCTTGAACAAAACTTAGAAGGTATAGGAAAATTTTTGGAAAATTCTAGAAATTGAGGAAAATTTTTTGAAAAATCTTTTAAGGAATTTTTTTTTATAAAAAATCTTAGGGAAACTTAGGAAAGTGTTTCAAAAATATAAGGAAAATAAAGAATTTTTTTTAGAAAATCAAAGAAAATTGTTGAAAAGTCTTAGAGAATTTGGGTAAATTTTAAAAAATCAGGGAGAGAGGAGAAAAACACAAATATTAGAGGGGAGAGAGTTTTTTTTTAAATGGAAAGAATGAGTAACACAAAATGATAGAGATTTTCCTGGCACACTAAGGCTTTAGGATTTATAGTCTTTTACTGGGGCTTGCAAAAATCAAAGGATCATCATTTACACATGAATCGAAGGATCGTCACTTACACACGAACCTAGGGTTAGGGTGCCTAATTTTCTAGGGCTTGGAAGAATCGAAGGGTCGTCACTTACACACGAACCTAGGGTTAGGAAGATTTGCTTGGTATACCAGGGCTTAGGGTGCCTAATTTTCTAGGGCTTAGAAGAACCGAATGGTCGTCACTTACACACGAACCTAGGGTTAGGGTACCTAGTTTTCTAGGGCTTGAAAGAATCGAAGGGTTGTCACTTACACACAAACCTAAGGTTAGGAAGATTTGCCTGGCGTACCAGGGCTTAGGGTGCCTAGTTTTCTAAGGTTTAAAAGAATCGAAGGGTCGTCACTTACACACGAACCTAGGGTTAGGGTGCTTAGTTTTCTAGGGCTTGGAAGAATCGAAGGCTCGTCACTTACACATGAACCTAGGGTTAGGGTGCCTAATTTTCTAGGGCTTTAGAAGAACCGAATGGTCGTCATTTACACACGAACTTAGGGTTAGGGTGCCTAGTTTTCTAGGACTTGGAAGAATCGAATGGTCATCACTTACACATGAACCTAAGGTTAAGAAGATTTACCTAGCATACCAGGGCTTAGGGTGCCTAGTTTTCTAGGGCTTGGAAGAACTGAAGAATCGTTACATACACACGAACCTAAGGTTAGGGTTCCTAGATTTCTAGGGTTTGGAACAACTGAAGGGTCGTCACTTACACACGAACCTAGGGTTAGAAAGATTTTCCTGGCATATTAGGGCTTAGCGTGCCTAGTTTTCTAGGGCTTAGAAGAACCGAAGGGTCGTCACTTACACACGAATCTAAGGTTAGGGTGTCTAGTTTTCTAGGACTTGGAAGAATCAAATGGTCATCACTTACACATGAACCTAGGGTTAGGAAGATTTTTCTGGCGTACCAGGGCATAGGGTGCTTAGTTTTTTAGGGCTTGAAAGAACCAAATAGTCGTCACTTATACACGAACCTAGGGTTAGGGTGCCTAATTTTCTAGGGCTTGGAAGAACCGAAGGGTCGTCACTTACATACGAACCTGGGTTACGGTCCCTAGTTTCTAGGGTTTAAAAAAATCAAAGGGTCGTCACTTACACACGAACCTAGGGTTTTGCTTTCAAATATTTTTCTGCACTTTCCTTGCTCGATTTGTTCTTTATATATTCTTAGCTTGTTTTCTTCTTTTCAAGTTAGTCATTATATCAGACGCTTTGGAGGTTCTGCCTCTAGGGAGGTATTGGAGTGGTATGATGCCCTCCCTGCTCCTAGCTGGGCCTATGTTGGCGCCTCTGATTTTGCTCAATTCATCCCCCTATTGGGTAAGACGAGCAATGATCGGGTTTGACAGACGGCCCTGGTAGAGCGGTGGTGAGGAACCACTAATACCTTTCACTTTACCACCTTTGAGGCTACTCTAACGCCTTTTGACTTTTCCATGATCACCGACATCCGGGTCGGCGGTGCTCCTATTTCATTTGACCCATCTATCGCCTGTTCTGCCGACGCACTACTGTACTTCCTCGGGGCCATTCCTGCACAGATAGACAGAGACAGGGCTTGATACACCTGGTTTTTTGAGCGATTCAGACATTTCCACTGCACCGAGCCCTGTCAATTCGAGTGGGTTGCCCGAGGCTTTCTAATGTACATGTTCGGTACCTCATTGTTTTCGAACAAGGAGAACACCGTCCATTTACACTACCTGAGCGCCTTGGCTCATCTTGATCGGGTCACTTCATTCAACTAGGGAGGCGCTGCTCTGGCTACTCTCTATGGCTTTATGAGGACACTGACCCGGTTCTCCCAGGAGCTCAGCATTGGGGGATACTGGAGGGTCTGAGAGGTATGATTTAGTTTATGCATTTTTCCATTCATTTATGTTCCTTATTATCCATTATTTGCTTGCTGACATTTTCTCTTTGCAGCTGTGGACTTATGAGTTTCTCGGGCTTCATGTCTTGGCAAACTCTGCAGCAGACCCTCTAGTCATTCCCCAAGTGGCCCGGTAGTCCCGATGCCTGAAGGGGAAGAAGGCTAGAGGGAAGGACATAGACCGCTTCCGGGTATTATTAGACCGGCTGAAACCTGACCAGGTATCTTTATTTTTTGCTTATTGTACTATGCATAATACTATTTACTGCACTATTTATTGCACTGTTTACTGCATTGTTCTTTATTCTAGACATTGATTATTGTATACTGTTCATCATACTGTGCTGCTTATTGTTCTTCGAATTGTACTATAGTTTGAACTGTTGCAGGTCTACTGGGATATCTAGAGGAGAGTGGAGGATCGGGCCGATGCAGACCTGATGCGCAGCTGGGATATTACTTCGAGTTGGATCCTACTAGAGGGTACATTCAGATGGGAGTATTATCTTGGCAAGCGCGTGGTTCTCCAGTCGCTTGGCCTGGATCACTTCTGTATACTGGTGGTTCCTCCAATCCGTATGCGCCAGACAGATCTCCTAGGCCGCGTTAACCTCCTTTTAGAGACGGTGGGGACACATGCATCAGAGCTACTGGCGGCCTAGGGAGACTACATTGTTTGGGCCCGGGCCCATTTGCTGAGACCACTTGGACCTGGCCCGGCTGCCTCAGGTGGTGGGACGAGGAGACGGATTCCAGAGGATGAGGGAGCTGGTGTTGGTGTAGCTGGTGATGCTAGAGCAGGAGATGCCGCTGTTGCTCCTGAGGGAGCTGGAGTTGGAGTTGCCGAGATACCCTAGACTGTACCGACCATTGTTGCTGGGTATCCTTTCGAAATCCCCATTCCAATTCCTCCGATTTTAGAGTTCCAGCCAGTATATGCCTTGGTTTGTTCTTTTCCTCACTACTTTTCTTTCTGTTTTCTATTTAGATTGCTTAGTTCTTTATTCCTTTTGACAGGCGGATCAGGCTTGGCTGGATCGTCTCATGCTGATAGTGAGTGGCATGCAGACTTTGATTCGCAAGCAAGTGCTGCTCTGCGTGCTGCTGGGGTTCCTTTTATCCCTCTATCGGTGTGTGTCTTTTTCTTTGATCTCGGTTCTGTTCCATACCATTTTCTTACTTTTTGTCTATTTTGATAGCCACCTATGGCTGTTGTTGCTCCGCCCCAGGCTCCTGCTCAGCCTCATGTTTCTGCTCCTGCTTGAGGCCGTGGGTCCCATGCTGCTTCCTCTTGGGCTCGTTCTTGAGGATCCATTTCATCCGCTCGGAGCCGATCCAGAGTCATGTCCTTCTCCTCTGGTAGTGATGACGGTGATGAATTTGAGAGACTTTTTGAGGATATTAGCTCGGAGGAAGCTGGTTTGTCTTCCCGCCGGGTCCGTCAGAGGCACCACTGAGCGAGAGAGCTTCCCCCTTTTCTTTCAGATACACTTTATTTATTTTTGGTTTTCATGGGCCTACGTGCCCCAGCTTGATACTATTATGGGCCTAGATGCCCCAGTTTTCACTCTGATACATCTTATCACTTTTTGATGCATTTAGGGGCTTTCGTGCCATTTATTACCTTTCATTGATCTGCTTGTATGGTTTATTTTCATTTACTACTCAACTGTCTTGGATCATAATGCAAATGCCACAATTTATACAGATCACACAAACTGCAGACTGACACACACCTGCCATGTTTAAACATGGTAGTTGCTACTATATAACATAGCTAGCGCCACATTTATAAAGCCTGACATGGCGGTTGCCAGTTCCAACATAGCGATCGTCTGGTCAAAGGGATGATGTCATTGTACGGTTCCCTTCCAAGTTGGCGGTCACCCACTCAAAAGTGGTGGTCGCCACATTGTTGTACTTTTTGCTGCTTTTTTGATTTCTAGCCTTTCCATGCCTTACAAATACAACCTTGGAGGCCCCCTTTTATGTTACTCCGACTCAGATGGCTTCTTCCCTTTCTGCATGGGTTGAGGCATTTTCCTATGTCAAACGCTTAAACTTTGCCCCTTTCGTTATCAACTCCTTATTTCCTCTTATGACCAGAAAGATTGACATACTTTTGTTGGGGGCGGCTGCTCAGCTATGGGACCCGTAATCCCACGTTTTTTGGTTCGGTCTTGAAGAGTTATGGCCCATTGTGGAGGAGTTTACTGCTATTTTGGATTTGGCTCCTCGAAGCTCCGTCGTGGTTTCCACTTTCTTTCTTTCGACCCGCCAACAAGTGATACAGCTCTGTGTCCTGTCTAGGATGGAAGCCTTTCTTCTGACACAGGATGACTGTCTTGACATACCCTGGATCATTGACAAATTCTGCCGTCCCGGTGACCTCGGTGAACTCAGTTTTTAGTTGTGGCAACGTTATTCTCTTTGCTTCTTCCTTCTTGCCCAGTACCTCCTCATTCCCTCTGACAGGCGAGTTAGCTGTGCACTGGTTGACATTGCGGGTCAGATGTGGATGGGGAAGGATTTTATGCTACTTGTCGTAGCTGAGACACTACTGGGTCTAGATGCTGTCTATCGTGGTGAGACCACTACTTTTGCTGGAAGCCCCTTACTTCTTCAAGTAAACTTCAAACTTTTATCAGACTTCTGTCATATTGTAAGGCTTTTCCTTCACCATTCTAACTCTTGTTGCAAATATGGTTGGTGGAGAAGGTAAACCTTGTACAGAAACCACCTACTGATAGACACAGTGCTACAGCTTTCCTTTACAGTCCCTACTACCAAATATGCCACATCGAGGCCTCCTGGCGATAGTACCTTTCTTCTCTGACTGGCCTAGATATTACCTGGCAGTGCCCCAGATGGCAGATCTCTTCCATGACTCTGACTACCATGGACCACCCTAGTCTTCTACTCGTTGGTCTGCGTCAGACAACTTTCTATTACCCACATAGGATCATGCGGCAGTTCGATCGCAGTCAGATCATCTTTCCAAGTATCTGAGGCCGTTTATTTTCATCTGCACTGCGGGCCCCATTTCTAACACTGTATCAGGATGCCTGACCATCTCGTTCACGTATGGAGATGCAGGAGGTGCATTGTCCCAAGCTTGCTGCTGAGTACAAGACATAGCTGATGCAGGATCGAGAGAAGAAAGATATAAAAGAGGGGAAACAGGCAACAAAAAGGAGAAAGACTTGAGAACTTCTGCTTTGTTTTGAAAAATTTTACAGCTTTCTTTTTCATTTTGTTTGTAGAGTTTGGACCTTGCGTGCCCTTCCTTTCAAAAATTTTGTAACTCTGATCAAAGTAATGAAGACTCACACTTTACGTTTTAGATGGTTTAAATTTATCCAAAGTTCATCATTCCAATTAAATGATTTTATTATCAAAATTCAGAAACAAATTTGCACTGGTCTTACTTAGATTAAAAGACGGTTAGAAACAAAGAATGTGGCTGGACTTCTTAAAACAAGCTGCCTACGTATCTCAAAGAGATGGAATCAGGCTATAACGTAGTTCAGGCTCGGTTCTCACTCGGGTATTGATGCTCTCCTTTAATGGTACCATAACTTTTTCCAAGGTCGCCCTTTCAAGTTTTTGGCCTTGCGGGCTGCTTTAACTTTTTGCCTGAGTTGCATTTTTGGTTTTTAACTTAGCGAGCTTTTATTTTTTCTTTATTTTTACCTCAAGGGTAGTACTTTTTGAGTTGATCGAGATTAACTAGAGTGGAGAATACATTGCCATCCAAATCCATAATAATGACTGCACCACCAGTCATGATGGTTTGATTAGAAACGGTCCGGACCAGTTTGGCATGAACTTGCCTCTCGGGTCAAAGACAGGAGCTCAGATTTCCTTGAGAACCAGATCTCCTTCTCTGAGATCCCAGGATTTGACCTTTTTATTAAATGCTCGGGCTATCCTCATTTGGTGTCCTTGTACATGAAATAGAGCTTGCAGTATTCTTTCATCAAATAAGAGCAACTCTTCCATTCGGTTTCTTTGCTATTCTGCTTCTGAAACACTAGCCTCGGCTACTACTATTAGTGAAGGGATTTCTACTCTAATGGGAAGCACGGCTTCCATCCCGTACACTAAGGAGTATGGCGTAGTTCCAGTTGAAGTTCTAATCGACGTTCTGTATCCCCAAAGTGCAAATGGTAGATGTTTCGGCCAATCCTTATGTGAGTTGATCGTCTTTTGCAAGATTTTCTTGATATTCTTTTTTGCTGCCTCGATTGCCCCATTGGTCTACGGCCGATACGGTGAGGACTTGTGAGCTACTATCCGGTATTTCTTGAAAAGATCCAAGACCTCCCCTTGGAAATGTGAACCATTATCTGAGATGACCTCATGTGGGACTCTGTATCGGCAGATAATGTTTTTCTTGATAAACTTAGCAACATGGGAGGCTTTCAATAACGAGTAGGAAGTTGCTTCCACCCACTTGGTGAAATAGTCAATGGCCACTAAGATAAACTCATGTCCATTGGATGCCTTCGGTGTTACCTTGCCGATCACATCGATGTCCCATACTGAGAATGGACATGGTGACGTCAGGTTATACAGCTGAGATGGAGGAACGTGCATAAAGTTTGCGTGAATTTGGCACTTATAATACATTCGCACGAACTGTATACAGTCTATTTCTATTGTCATCTAAAAGTATCCTTGTCGTAGGATCTTTTTGGTTAACATGTTCCCGCTCATGTGTGGGGCCCACAGACCCTTGCATGTATTTCTTTCATTATCTCTTGGCCTTCTTCCATGCTGACACACAACTTATTGACCCCAAAATGCCCTCATTTGTATAGTCTACCACTGCAAATGACAAACTGTGCGGATAATCGTCGTATTGCCTTTTTATCCTTTTTACTAGCAAACTTGGGGTATTCTTCTTTCTCTACAAAGTTTTGAATGTCAAAGTACCATGGAAGGTTGTTAGTGCTTTTCTCGATTACGGTCGTCGTCTCGTATGTTGGTTTTCTTTTCTATTCAATTATCAAAGGCCTCATTCGAACTCCAAGTGGTATGTCAATCATGGATGCTAAGGTGGCTAGTGCATCGCCAAATTTGTTATGTAGTCTTGGCACATGGGTAAAGATCACTGATTCAAAACACGGTATCAGCTTCTCTAGCTCTTGATGGTAGAGAATCAAGGTTAAGTCCTTGACCTTCCATTCTCGTCATGCTTGTGAAACCACCAGTGCTGAATCTTCGATGACTTTTAGTTTCTTTGCCCCTAATTCTAAGGCTACCTCCAATCCAGCTAAACATGCTTCGTACTTCGCTTGATTGTTGGTAACTTCAAAATTGAGTTTCAAAGATAAAGAGACGTGTGCTTCGTCGGGAGTGACAAGAAGGACTCCTATTCCGTAGCCATATTGATTGGAACTCTATGTCTTCACCCCACTCAACTGGTTGGTCAGCCAGGAATTCTATTACTACTCTGCCCTTAACTGACTTTTGGGTGACACATTGAAGATCAAACTCTGATAATAACAACAACCATCGAGCCAACCTTCCTATTAGTGCCGACTTTTCAAATAAGTACTTCAACGGGTCCATTCGAAAGATGATATTCACTGTGAAAGACAACATATAATGCCTCAATTTTTAGGAAGCCCAAACCAAAGCCCAGCATGTCTTTTCTAGCGGTGTGTACCGTATTTTTGACCCTGTCATCTTCTTGCTTAAGTAATAGACAGCCTTTTTGATTCCATTTTCACTCTCTTGTGCCAATATACATCTCATAGCTGAATCAGTCACTGACAAATAGAGAATCAGTGGCCTATCAAGTTCGGAAGGAGCTAGAACAGGTGGATTTTGTAGGTACTATCATATAGTATCAAAGGCGTCTTGGCATCTCTGATCCCATTCGAACTCGACTCCTTTTTCAGTAGACGAAAAAGCAGCTCACATGTAATTGTCAGTTTTGCGATGAATCGACTGATAAACTATATTTTACCAAAAAAGCCCCTGACTTCTCACTCGGTCTTTGGAGGAGGCATTTCCAAGATTGCCTTAATTTTTGAAGGATCGACTTCAATGCCTCGTTGAGTGATCATGTACCTGAGCATCTTGCCGATAGTAACTCCAAAGGCACACTTTTGTGGATTGAGCCGTATCTTATATTTTTGAATCCTTTCGAAGAACTTTCACAGTACTACAATGTTACCATCTCGATCCTTAGATTTGACTATCATATCATCCACGTATACTTCGAACTCCTTATATATATCATGTCATGCAGCAAAGTAGTGGCAGCCCTTTGATAGGTTGCCCCTGCATTCTTCAAACCAAATGGCATCACACGACAGCAATAAGTGCCCCATGGTGTAGTGAAGGTCGTCTTTTCTCTGTCCTTGGGATTCATGAGAATCTGATTGTATCCGAAAAAACCATACATAAATGATAACAAGGCATTTCCCGCTGTACTGTCTACCAAGACGTCAGTGTGGTAGTGGAAAATCATCTTTTGGGCTGGCCTTGTTGAGATCCCAAAAATCCACGCAGACTCGAATACAACCGTCTTTCTTTAGCACTAGAATGATATTAGCCACCCACTTTGGATATTCGGTTACCATTAGGATTCCAGCATTAATCTGCTTGGCAACTTCTTTCTTGATCTTCAGAGCCCATTCTGGCCGGATCCATCTTAATTTTTGTTTGATCGGTTTGGCATCAGGGTATAAGGGGATATGGTGCTGGACAATGTCAGGATCAATTCCGAGCATATCCTTATAAGACCATGCAAATACATCCTTGGATTCCGAGCATATCCTTATAAGACCATGCAATTCCGAGCATATTCCGAGCATATCCCTTTGCGGGTTAGTTTCATTATTCAGATTTATTGATAAAGTTTCTTTAATTATTGGTTGGGCACGCATTTCTTCTTCTCTTTTTATTAAAAGTTTTATTTTTTTAGGGATATTCCCGTCAAATTCAAAATCGTAGGAAAGCGTATGAAATAAATCAAACAAAGCAGAGTAACTAGAAATTTCGTTCATTACATTGAAGGAAGATGGAATTACAAACTCAAAAGCATAAATAGGGGGAGGTGCACAAACAGACGTGCCCTCAGCCACAAGCTCAGACTTAGACTCAGACTTTGAACAGACAACCTACACATCACAAGACTCTAAGGTCCAATTCTTCACTTCCTTTGCTGCCACGTCGATGATGAGCTTAGTGTAGTCAGTTGGTGCGTTGAAGTCCATCATGAAACGGCCTGTGTTAGTTATATGTAGCTGTGCCATCTTTTCATTGAACAGTGCTCCCATGTCGATTTCGTCAAGCTTATCGGCCTAGTCTTCCTCTTCAATCTTCTTTCCTTTATCTTCCTTTTTCACTGTTCCTTCCTCTTCTGTATCGGATAACTTATGGCCGAAATTTTTTTTTATCCCTGGCAGCTTTTGACTGGTTTCTTTGTCAATCCACAGTATGGGAAATCTTTCCCTTCCTTGACAAAGTACCCATTGAGCGTTCCAGAATAATTCAGCTTCCGTCCCCTTCTAGGCCCTTCCAAATCCTCTTCTGTTGGTTTGAATCCAAGACCGAAACGGTGCGAAGTTGACAATACCTGGACTGGTTCTGAAATACCTTGCTGCTTACGCCCTAATCCTATACTAGGAAAAAAGGACATTTGCCTCATCATTGTTACTGCCCGCGGGTTAATGTACATTTCCTCATCATTCAATAACATCTATACAGCCTGGGCTTTGTCAAACTGAAAACCACTAAGCGATACATCACATTCACCATGATGTACTTTCAACAGAGTTGAGCCCTCTCCTCCTCTTGGGGGACGAATGCTGTCTTCTCCGTGAATGGTAAAAAATGTACCATTTCTTATTAGTTTTAGCTTCTGATGGAGAGTCGATGGTATAGCCTAGACACTTGGGTCATGCAACCAGGGTTTACCCAACAACAAGTTGAAAGACGTCGGTACATCTAGTACATGGAACTTGACCGACGTTTCCAAGGGCCCTACTGATATTGCAAATGACACTAGTCCCAGTACGTCCCTCCTTGTGTTATCATAGGCCCAGACTCCTTGATTGCTTGGTGTGAAGTGCTTCGTCTTTAGTCCTAAACATAGTGCTGTTCTGAGCGGATATACATTTAATGCAGACCTGTTATTAATAAGAGTCACGAGAATCCATTTGTCCAGGCATTTAATGGTAATATACAGTGGTTTGTTATGATTCCTTTCCTCTGCTGGCAGATCTTGATCGAAAAAAGGAATGACTTCGGCTCTACCATCGACAGAATAAGCCCAATTAGTTGCTCTAGGGTGGCATCTATCAAAATGCTAGCTTTATTCAGAACCTTTAGCATAGCTTTTCTGTGTTTATGCGAGGCCATTAGTAGCCCTCAAATGCTGATATTAGCTTGCGTCTTCTTTAACTGCTTCAGCACTACATCATCATCTTCTTTTTGTTCTTTCTCCTTCCCTTTTCCGCTTGGTAGCCCTTTCTCTAGCCGGGTTGGCTTGAAATGCTGCCCACTTCTGGTCAAATGTTCTATCCCCTCCTTAAGATCCCATAACCCCGTTATTGTGTCGCTCGTCTGTCGTACCTCGTCTATGCATAGAGGGCTTTCAAATGCCCAGAAATCATCTAACCCACCAACCATTACTCTTCCTCTTCTTTTTTCATCATCCTAAATAGCCCATGTATTATCAACTTCTTCCCATATGTCCTCTCCGATAAAATTCACCTGCTGTTCCTGAGCGGCCTAGAAATCGTTCCACTTTGCTCCATCTGATTTTTAGCACAACCCTTACCAGCCAATAGGATTGCATTTCATCCACATATACCTCTTCTTAAAAAAGTTAGAGAAGGTAAAGCCGTCGAGCACGTGACCAAACCCGTATGGTTAGACTGGGTAATCCAAAGGCTAATCATCTTCTTCGTTGCGTTCCTCTTCTTCTTCTTGAACTGCCACCTGATGCCCTTCCCATGCATCATCATTCCCTTCTTCTACCATATCCCAGTCGTTTCCATCCCTAATCAATGAACAGGCTGTCGAGTCCTCGGTAACTGGAATAGATGGGTGCGACAGATGCGCTGAACAAATGTACCCACTCGGGTCCTCTAATTTCCCCAGAGACATGTAATTTACCCCAGCCTACCTGGCATGATTTGGTAGGGGATTAGTCGTGACATTTGGCTTTAGAGTAGCGGATGGTGGGGGAATCACCCTGTTGTCGATGAGGTTCTGGATCTCATGTCGAAGTCTTAAGCACTTATCAGTTAAATGTCCGTGACCTTGGTGGAAAGCGTAGTATTGAGAAGCATTAAACCTTGGCGGTAGGGGATCAGATACGGGCATAGGGTCTAATGGCTTGACAAGCCCTTTCTCAATAAGTTGACTCAAGGCGGTGGATAATGAAATGTTGAGAGAAGTGAACACCTTTATTGGCCTTTGTTGCCATTGACCATTGTCTGACTGTTGGGTATTATTGGATTGTTGGGGGGAAGAGGATGAATTCGGCAGATTTATCTCGTTCGAGCGGGATACAAGGTTGGTGGTGGCAGTTTGATTTTGGTTGTTTGCTGGGAATGTCCTTCTTGGTTTTTGGCTAGGTTGCTTTCTTGATATCCTCAGACTGAATAGTGTCTTCAATCTGTACTCCAGCATCAAACAACTGTTCAAAGGTAGAAAATGGCTGAGTGATAAGATACTGCTTTAGTGGAGACTACAGATTCTTAACCACGATCCTCACCTGTTCTTTTCAGTGGGCTGGTTTGTCATCTTAGCAACTTTTCCCCTCCACCAAGTCAAGAAATCAACAAAAGACTCTCGATTCTCTTGTTGAGTTATTTCGAGCTCTCTGGTGGTGACATCTAGTTGGACATTTTAGTTGTACTGACTAATAAAAGCCGTGGCTGTCCTCCAAAGTCCTAGTTTTGGCAACCTCCAAAGAAAGAAACCATCTTTGTGCAGCCCCATAGAGTGATCGATGAAAAAGTTGAGCCTTGAGCTGATCATCAATCCCCATGGGGGAGAGAGTTCCAACGTACATCCTCAGATGAATCTAGGGGTCTCCAGTACCATCAAATTTCTCCATCTCTGGAATTTTAAACTTTTTAGACAACTTTGCATCTGGGTACAGGCACAAACCACCCACATCTAGCATGTATTCTTCTACTCCTTTTGCCTTCCTAGTACCTTCTCCATTCGGCCGATCTTATCTTCCAGCACGAATTCCCTAAACTAGGCAGTATTCTCCTCTTCTACCACCACCGGGTAAGGAACCCCTGGTGGCATAGCAACTTGTGGTACATTCTTTCCTTGGTTATCGTCCCTGAAGTCTTTGCCGTTCTCATTTGTGTCATCCAGTTGTCCATTCACAATGGGCATACGGGCTTGAATTGCCCGGATCTGTGCCTGACACTAATTTTGAGCTTGGGTCTGCTGCTCCATACCTCTTTGTATCTCAGTAATGGCTCTCATTAGAGCTGTCAAGTTCACCTCATTCTTTGCCATTTCAGCTGATTGTTCGGACACTCTGTGAAGTCTGCCTCATTATGAGCTCTCCCAAACATGTGTTAATTGTGCTCTTCTTGGCTCAATGGTAAACCCGCAGAAAAATATGGATTTCCAAAAGCAGAATAACCCATATTAAATACTTTCTAGATGAGAATTCTGACCATAGATAGCAAACATCCTAAATACCCAAAATAGTAGCTCATAAGTAGATAATCACGGAAGCTATAACAATGCCCCTATCGGACTCATACTAGCAGCATAACAACTGAACAGGTTTGACTAAACTCGGGTGAAGAAATGGGCAGTACTTTGGCAGGAAAAATAGAACTAGCCTGAGAGGACTGATTTGACCTAGAATTCTAAGAAAAAATAGGCAGCATAACGGTAAGAAATTAGCTCGCGCGGGTATAACGAGGATCTGAAGGAAACGAGCCTAAACAAATGCGGGGGTATGGAACTAATAACCCAGAAAGAATCCAAAAGAGAGAGAAACTACCTTAGAGGTTTCAAAATGAAACACGGGTATAACCCCGAGAAAAAAACTATGGCAAAAAAACCAAACATGGTGAAAGAAAAGCTAACCTAATCAAAGGATAAGAGAAAACTCAGGCCGAACCCGGAAGAGGAACTAGCTTAAATCCAAAAAAATAATCCTAACAATACGCAATCAAAACATACAATTAAAAAAACACATAGTTCTACAAGGGTTAGCAGTACTTAATGGGGGGTTCTAGGCTACTATATGCAAAAAGTCAATTTTGGTCAATCGAACAGGGTACCTTCTGAATAGAGTTGGGTATATACCTCCCATGCCTGGAATGGTGCAGGACATGGTCAAATAGTACGCCCGAACTCTTTTACTACACCTATGAAAGCGTACAGTCAGTAAGGCTTGTCCGCCTTCCCAATAATTCCCGAAACGGATAAACGTTCAGGGCATTAGGTCGACCAGGCAGGGGGTTTGAAGAACAATGCATGTGCATGTGATAATGCAAATGAGAAATACATATTAAGAACCAATGATGTTTTCAAGTCTAGCCATCTTATTTGATTTTTTAAATCAGTCCCCAACAGAGTCGCCAGAAAATACTGTGGCATCGGAATTTTGGGAGTTTTTAGAAAATGTTCAAAAATAAGAGAATTCAAAAATATTTAGAAAATATTTTAACACTTTGAAAACTAAATTTTGAAAATTTCTTTTTTTATTGAAAATAGAGTTGCCACTTAGTTTTTAAGAAAAACTAAGAAAAACAAAAATAGCTACTAATCTTTAAAACGTCAACCAGAGAAAGAGGATTCAGGGGCTAAGTACGAATCGAAAAAAGTGTTAGACACTCCGTTCGCTCAATCGTAAGGTTGGCCTCTACTAATCATTATCGGTTCTTTAATATGATTTCTCAAATGCATGCAAATAAAAAAAATAGAGATAAAGAGAGAACATCCAAAATTAAATATAAAAAATACATAACATATGTACATAGCACTCCAAATTAAAACAAATAAATGGACAAAATCCCAAGTCTCATGGCATGCAATTTCTAACTAAAGGATATATGGAGCACACCGTCATGCAATTTTATCAAAATAAACAAAACTATTATAGTATGCATAAAACAATTAAAACATGCCAGAAGTTGCCAAAACTACCTAAATATGAATTGTTGCAAAATAAGTCAACCTACTTTAGACAAAATGTTTTAAAGAATGTAACCAAAATATGCATGTTATCAAAATAAACTAGAGTGGCATTAACATGAAAAAAAAAATGCCAAATGTAAAATAAAAGATGTATAAAAGAAAAAATTATACATTGAAAGAAAGCTTATTTAACAAGAAAATTTAAAATAAGGGTTCTATAACAAAAAAAGGGTTTAAAATTTTAAAGGAAAAGAAAAAAATTTTAAAAGAAAAAAATTATGTTCAAATAAAAAGGTTAGAAAATATTATTAAGCTATTGAAAAAGAGAATCTAACTATTTACATTTTATACTTTAAAAGAGACAAAAAAAATAAAAGAAAAGAAAAGAAAAAGAAGTTACTATAATAAGAAAAAATTTATACTAACATTTAATTATTAAAATTAACTTAAAAATTTTTTTGTGATTTTTTGGGTTTAATAATATAAAAAAAATAATGTTAATATTAAATAGAAAAGGAGAAGGACCAAAAGAAAAGGAAAAAAAAAGCTAATAATAATAAGATAAGAAAAGAAAAAAAATGCAAAAAAGGAGATTACATTAATATTAAAAGAAAAGAAAAAGAAGAAAAAAAATGAAGCTATTTAAAAGATCATTAAACTAATGTTTAAAAGAAAAGGAACATTAAACAAATATTAAAAAAAGAAAAGAAAAGAAAAAAAAATGGTAGAACGCTAGCATTAAAGAAAAGAAAAAGAAATGGGACATTAAAAGGGAAAATAAAACTACATTACAAGAAAAAGAAAAGAAAAAGAAATATTAACTAATGTTAAAAGAAAAATAAAAGAAAAAGAAATAAGATACTAGCAAAGGAAACACTAAACTAACATTAAAAGAAAAATTAGTATTAAATGGGTGTAATATTGACAATTACAACCATATATATGTAAGTGCTTGTATTATAACAATAACGATATCGTTTAATCATATTGTCAAATTATGTTAGTACTAATTAATGATTGAAATGCAAAGTAATGATGTGCTTATTGGAGGCAATACTGCCAAGATCATTATTTTTGTAAAACAATTTTTGGTAAAAAATAAATTGGATGGGCAAATGCCAAAACGGGCTCTAGATAAAAATTTTGACGTCGAACGATCAAAAATAAACCCGTGCAACCAAAGTTAATTTAGAAGAATAGATTTTGTCGATCTATTTTTCAACTACGACTTGATTTTGAGTTTAAGTTCATGTCAGATCTTTTACCGTATTCTTTTATGCGATCCTCGAACGTAGTATGAGTTATGATCCTCCGAGAACTCGTACTGACAGAACCCCATTATTTTTAAATTTTGAGAGACAAAAATAATATCATAATAATGATCATACAATCATCAAAAAATGATTCAGCCTACTCGCATATATATAGGGTTACAGTAGGGTCCTGGGGAGTAATTATGAGTTAGACTTCTAGTGGAACACAGACACCTACTAGAGGTTTCTGTAATTATGAAAAAACATGCAGCGATTTCTATAATTTTCATAAAATACTGAATTATAGTTCACACCACTAAAGAACCATAATTGCACTCTGACCCATAATCTCAAGACCATATAGTATTGAGCTCCTGTTATTAAATGCTTACCATTTCTTCCCACACCAAGATTTTTGATACCCACCAATTAAATTTAATTACTGAAAATTTAATTTAATCGGTATCTTGATATTCCTTAAGCCTTTACGCTTAACTTATTTGACCACCGGATAAATAAATCCACCTGCAGGGTTTAGCCTAGTCAAAACTTATAAGTATCCTTATGGGGGCATAGTCAATCCCGATTTTTCAGGACGTGAATTTCGTCAATAATTAATATTTGCCATATAAATAATACCGCTATCCAACTCACCGGAAATATAGACCCATACAAGATCGCACCGTCTAATAAATCAAAACAACAAATATTAAATATATGTAACTCAATAATTATTTCAAGATTAAGAAGATAAACACTATTCATAATAACTTTGGGGTGTGAATTAATTTATATAGTCAGTACAAAATTAATTATCTCAAATGTCCCGTTCAATACACACAAAGTGTACTGGCACAGAAAGTCGGAACAATAGACGACGCTATTATCTGTTCCTCGTAACCAAGACATGCCTACTAAAACTCTGTGCCATAGTCGTACCGATGGTATGCCCATTTCTATCTAAATTGTGAACATAAAACTTATATTTTGTAAGACCCTAAAATCTTATCTTTTGTGTGCAAGCCTTACTCTACACACCGGATTAAATACTATACAGAATATTAGACATTCTTGCATATCAAAGAAACGATACGCATACATTACTCATAAAGATTATCATAAAATGAAAAATTAATTTTATAAAAAAAATAAAATTAAATACTAAAAACATGATTTTCAGTATACAAATCCTAATAATCTCCCACTTATACTTAAAATCATACTGCCATACATCTGACTCTTATGCCCTCTACATGACTATCAAAAGTCTTAGCCTGTAAGCTCTTTGTAAAGGATCTGCAAGGTTGTCTCCTGATGCAGGCTCTATATCTGACTGAAAATCTGAGTCTGTGTACCCCAAAGGTACTAGACTGTCTGCCTGGTAAACTAACATATAATTCATAGTTCTTTTCAGGTACTTGATTATATTTTTTACCGCAGTTCAATACTCCTTCCCTGGATTAGACTGATATCTGCTAACCATGCCAATGGTAAAGCAGATGTCGAGTCTAGTGCTAATCACAACATACATGAGGATTTCTACGACCGAAGCTTAAGGAACCGCCTTCAACTTCTCTATCTCATCAAGTGCCCTAAGACATTGATCCTTGGATAGAGTGATTCCATGCCTGAAAGGGATAAAGCCTTTTTTGGAATCTTGCATGCTAAAACGAGTAAGGATATCATCGATATACTTTGGTTGTGATAAGCCCAACATCCTTTGTTTTTGATCTCGCGCAAGCTTGATCCTAAGGATATGACTGGTTTCTCTCAAGTCCTTCATATCAAACTGCCCAGGTAACAATACTTTAACTGTAGATAATGTTCCACATCGTTTCTGATGAGCAAGATATCGTCTACATAAAGTACTAGGAAGATCACCACGCTTCCATCACGCTTCTTGTACACACATGACTCATCCGGACTTTGATCGAAACCATAAGACTTTATAGTTTGATCAAATCGAGTGTTTCAAGACCTCGATACCTGCTTAAGTCCATAAATGGATCTCTTAAGCTTACACAATATGTGCTTCTGGCCCTTTGCAATGAATCTGCCTAGTTGTATCATATAGATACACTCGTTAAGACTTCCATTAAGGAATGCTATCTTGACATCCATTTGCCAAATTTCGTAATCGAAATGTGCGACAATGGATAAGAGAATCCGGATAGACTTAAGCATGGCTACCGGCGAAAATGTTTTCTCATAGTCGATCCCTTCTTTCTGAGTGAACCCTTTAGCAACAAGCATAACTTTGAAGGTTTCAACCTTCCTGTCTACTCCTTTCTTTCTCTTGTAGATCCACTTTCATCCAATAGATTTTATCCCTTCGGGTGGTTCTACAAGTTTTCAAACCTGATTGGAATATATGGATTCCATCTCTGAATTCATAGCCTTTTGCCAAATATCTGTATCTTTATTTTTTAGTGCTTCATTGTAGTTATAGGGCTCGGTATCCAGTTCTGCTAGGATTTTGTCAAACGACTCTCCTAACAATATATACCGATCATGTTGATGAACAACTCTTTCACTACGACGAGGCACTACCTATGTCTGTGTACTAGCAGTAACAGGCTGCGCTGAAATTGAACCTTGTGCATCAGTACCCTGTTCTTGATTTGGACCTGTCCCGATAATCCTACCACTACGACGAGGTAATGGAATATCAGTGACTTGTGGTTCCTCTACCATTCTACTAGTATTTTCACTTAGTTTTTTTAGAACAATTTTGCTATTAGGCCTGTGATCTATAATATAATCTTTTTCCAAGAATTGGGCATTGGTGCTAACAATGATCTTTTGATCCTTAGGGTTATAAAATAGACCACCATTCGTTCCCTTGGGTTATCCCAAAATGAATTGGGTAAACTTGAATAACTCATCATGGATCTTACCATCTCCATAAGCGTCCTATTCCTTATTTTTGCTACACAATTCTGCTGTAGAGTGCTAGGTGCAATCAACTGGGATGTAATCCCCTTTGATGACAAATATTCCTTAAACTCTTCAAAGAGGTATTCTCCACCACGGTCGGATTGTAGTGATTTAATACTTTTACCCAGACGCTTTTCTGCCTCCGTCTTAAATTTTTTGAATTTCTTAAAGTATTCAGACTTACGGTACATCGGGTAAATGTATCCATACATTGAGTAGTCATTAATGAAACTGATGAAGTACTCAAAATCACGTCTAACCCAAATTATTATAGGATTATACACATCAGAATGAATCATCTCAAACGGTTCTTTAGCTCTAAGCCTTTGGCCGAAAATGGCATCTTAGTCATCTTACCCTCTAAGCAAGATTCACAGACTGAAAGTGCCTTCAATTTTAATAAACTTAAAGGTCCATCTGCTACCAGTCTGTTTATCCTTTTTAGATTAATATTACCCAAGCGTAAGTACCAAAGAAACGTTTTGTTTATTAAAGAAGGAAATTTGCTCTTATATGGTAAAGTAGATGTGTTATTCATTTCAGTTAGTTGCAGTGTAAAAGAGATAGGAGATACAACATATAGATTAACCACCAATGTACTAGAACAAATAAAATATTTATTTTTCTTCAAAACGACATAGTTACCAAAATGAACAGAATATTTGCCATTTATTAAACTCGAGACTGAAAGTAAATTTCTTCTAATCGAAGGTGCATAAAGATAATATTTTAGAAGTAGTATCCTATTTCTATTAAAAATGAGAGTGACATCTCCTACTACAACTACTGTCATCCTTGTATTATTGCCCATGTGCAGGTAGATTTTTTTTATTACTAAGCTGCTTGGTTTCCTAAAACCCTGCAAAGAATTGTAGGCATGATTAGTGGTTACCGTATCTATACACCAGATACCAATAGATAACACCGCTAAACATGTTTCAACAACCAGTGAACAGAAATTACCTTATTTTTTCTGCTTATTGAGAAACATTGGACATTGCTTTTTTCAATGCCTAAATTGGTTACAGTGATAGCACTTGCTCTCGGCTTCTTCACACAAGCTTTTGGTCCCTTAACTGCTTTTAGACTTGTGTTTCTCTGTGTTTGAATATTTTTTTTCTTTTTACCTTTCGGTTTAGAAGAAGAACCCTTCTCAGCCACATACATAGAACCTGGCTTCTTAAGAACACTCTCAGCTGCTTGAAGTTTCTTAAGAAGTTCAGTTAGTGAGTAGTTGAGCTTATTCATAGAATAGTTCAGGTAGAACTGCTTAAAACTTTCAGGTAGTGACTGGAGTATGATATTGACCCGGGTTTCTCCATCAATTTCAGCTCTAAGGATCTCTAGTTTATTCAGAAGACTGATCATCTTTAGAACATGATCCCTAACTAGAGTACCTTCAGCCATATTTGCATTCATTAGAGATCTCATGGCCACCTGCCTAGCAGCACGATTTTGATCTTCAAACATTTTTTTGAGATTCATCATTATGTCATAGGCACTGGGCATAGACTGATGTTGTTGCTACAAAACATTTGACATTGAAGCCAAAATGTAACAGCGAGTTATCTGACCAGCTTTCTACCACTTTTGATGGGCCTGGATTTCCCTTTCGGTAGCCACTCATTAAGTACTGGTAGACATATCTCAGTTAAAACAAACTTGTAATCCTCAGCAATTAATACAATGCCCAAGTTCATTTTCCAGTCAATATAGTTTGGTCCCGTAAGTTTTTTTTATTTGATAATGGAAGCTAGTGAGTCGAAAGCCATTTTAATCATGATAATCACATAATTTAAAAACCATTAATTATGATGAGTAAAATTTTGAATTCATTTTAATTTGGTTCCATCTACCATTTTAAAATTAATTCGCCAGCAGTCTGATTACCTGATAATAGCATGCCATGATGGGTGGACGTCTACTATTTTTCATCAGACTAGACAGACCAATTTTTTTTTTATTTTACTATCTAGACAACAGATCATGTCAAGTAAAATTAAATAGTTAACATAGCTTCAATCCAGTATATAGTAGCAGTGACTTAGATGGAGAGACTACTATCATATACAGCTAAGTGTTAACCATCACCTAATCTCAAATTAATTATTTCGCAGTGAACCCTTCATATGGAGGATCCACACTAACAATTATCTAGAATTATTCCTAAATGAGATTTCTACTGGTGATACCGTAATTAATCTGTCCGATGGAGAGGAAGGCCTTACTATCAACACGTAGGGTTTAATTGCATCACCTACAAACTGGTGATGAGACCGCGGGATTCATCTGTGAATAAATTTCCTCTCCCACTTAGATTTTTAAAATATTTTTGAGAGTTATAAAAATCTGTTTAATTAAAATAAATTTATTAATTTCAAAAATCATACGACCTGAAAGAATCAAATATATTTCTGTGTACACGATTTTAAAGATTATGATCTATCAAACCATTTTTTTTGCGTTTAAATGCGTAACAAATAAAATTTGATAAATGTACAGTTTTTTCTGTAACTTTTCAGTTAAGGTAGTGATTAAAAGTATTTATTTATTTTATTTTTCGTTCCATATTTTTTAAAAAATAATAATTTATTTTGATTAAATATTTTTTATTTAATTAATTTAAAATTCAAAATTAATTCTTACGTTTTTCCAAAATATTCAATTTTTAAAAAAAAATCATCTTAAATGTGATATTTTGTAAAAAATAAAATATCTAAAGTTTTTTTATTTAATTAATTAATTAATTAAAAAAAACTTAATTTTATTTTTCATTACAAAATATTTTAATTAAAGTTAAATATTCAAATTAATTAAATTAATAGGATAAATAAAATCAATAAATATTATTCACGCAATTAAAATATAAAATAAATTAAATGCAAGATAAATATCCAAATTTTATAATATATCTAAAATTTTAAAGAGTTTTAATTTTCTGTTGAAAATAAACTTTCGGTATTCTAATTACATCAGAATTTCATAACTTGCAGTGTTATACAAATAAACACTGACCCAAGCCTTATATTCCAACCGAACAGTGTTAGTGTTGCACAAAAACTGTTTGCATCTCCTGAAAAAGGGCCGAAGGCTGCTGGGGTCTCCTGGAATTGCGCCGAAAGCTTTAATCCATTATATGTTTGCTTTTAATCAAAACCACTGTAGGATTTTGATTGGAAAAGCTGTTGCCGCGTGTTCTTCTTGGAAACCGCCTGCGCCATTGGTTGAAAACTGTTGGGAATCCTATTTTCTTCACCAAAAAACCACTGAAGCTTGGATCATGCACTGTTGCCTTTCTCATGGAAACGGCTTGGAATGGATTGTGCCGAACAACCTATGGGTGTTTGGAAACCGCAGGCGTTTGGGCGCTGCGGACTATTGCTTGTTGGAAAGCTGCTGCGCCATTGTTTTGATTGGTTAAAAAAAAACTGGGATGGCGCCGCTTCTTCGAAACCGCACTTGTTGCCTTTTGCTTCTTTGCCGAAACAGTCCCCTCTTGGAACAAGCGCTGACTGTTTTGCTCTGCCACTGTTTCTGTTGGAGAAGGCGCTGCTCTTGCTTTTGGGAACCCGGCGGCTGTTTTGAAAAATAGCTTCTCTCCTTTTTTTTTTGTTTAATCAGAAAAAATTCTGAAGAGAAAAAAAATATTGTAAAATAATAAAAAAACTTATTCGTGGCTAAAACTATTGGAATTACCGCCGGTTGCCGCCGCCAATCACTGCCGTTTCTTTTATATTTATTCTTTTTTTTTTCTTTCTAATAAACTAGAAAAAAAACTTAAAAAACATAAAAAAATTATATCGAAACCTATATCCCATATGTTTACATTTGATATAAAAATTAATTAATCTATTACGGTCAACCCTGTGAATAAAAAATTAAATTAAATCATCATCCACGTATTCAATCAAACATAAAAATAAATGATGATTATAAAACTGGGATTAGAGCGGCTGCAAAACAAAGTTAGCAACAGTTCTAAAATTATCCAGCCCCGATAATCGTAAACAAAAAATAAAATGGTTCTGATACCAATTTGTTGGAGATAATACTGCCAAGATAATTGTTTTTGTAAAACGATTTTCGGTAAAAAATAAACTGGATGGGCAAACGCCGAAACGGGCTCCAGATAAAAATTTTGATGTCGAACGATCAAAAATAAACCCGTGCAACCAAAGTTAATTTAAAAGAATTTCTTTTATCAATCTATTCTTCAACTACGACTTGATTCTGAGTTGAAACTCCTGTCAGATCTTTTACCGTATTTCTTTATGCGACCCTCGAATGTAGTGTGGGCTATGATCCTCCGAGAACTCGTACTGATAGAACCACGATATATTTAAGTCCTGGGAGACAAAAATAATATCATAATAATGATCATATAATCATCAAAAAATGGTTCAGCCTACCCGCACATATATAGGGCTACAGTAGGGTCCTGGGGAGTAATTATGAGTTAGACTTCCAGTAGAACACAGACACCTACTACAGGTTTCTGCAATTATGGAAAAACATACAGCGATTTTTGCAATTTTCATAAAACATTGAATAACAGTTCACACCACTAAAGAATTATATTTGCACTCTGACCCATAATCTCAAGATCATATAGCATTGAACTCCTGTTATTAAATGCTTACCATTTCTTCCCACGTCAAGATTTTTGATACCCGCCAATTAAATTTAATTACAGATAATTTAATTTAATCAGCATCTTGATAATCCTTAAGCCCTTACGCTTAACTTATTTGACCGCTGGATAATTAAATCCACATGCAGGGTTTGATCCGATCAAAACTTATAAGCATCCTTAAGGGGGTATCGTCAATCCTAATTTTTTGGAACGTGAATTTCGTCAATAATTAATATTTGCCATATAAATAATACCACTATCCAATTCACCGGGAATATAGACCCATATAAGATTGCACCATCTAATGAATCAAAATAACGAATATTAAATATATGCAAATCAATAATTATTTCAGGAGTAAAAGGATACGCACTATTTATAATAACCTTGGGGTGTGAATTAATTTATATAATCAGTACAAAATTAATTACCCCAAATGTACCGTTTAATACACACAAAGTATACTGGCATAGAGAGTCAGAATAATAGACGATGCTATTATCTGTTCTCCGTAACCAAGACAGACCTACTAAAACTCTATGCCACAGTTGTACCGATGGTATGTTTATTTTCATCTAAACTGTAAACATAAAACTTATATTCTGTAAGAACCTAAAATCTTATCTTTTGTGTGCAAGCCGTACTCTACACACCAGATTAAATACTATACAGAATATTGGACATCCATACATATCAAAGAAATGATACACATACATTTCTTATAAAGATTATCATAAAATAAAAAATTAATTTTATAAAAAAAATAATATTAAATACTAAAAACATGATTTTTAGTATACCAACCCTAACCTTGTTAAGTGTGAATGCGTAACACGAGTAAGTAAATAAAATAAACAAACAACATAAAATTGAATTTATAACATGAATTAACTAGTTTAAACTAAGTGCATTACTTATAAGCTAAAATAAAATCTAGTGATTAAAATAAATACGTAAGTAATGTAAGAATGCATACAAGATTAAACGAGTAAATTAAGCCGGTCGCTCCAAAGAGATAGAGAATAGAGTTAGAAAGATCGAGGATCCAAGCAAAATACCTGGATTGCTAAAGAATTCTCGAGTTGGGGAATGATGATTTAATGGTCCAATCCTCGGATAGTGATCCTAAGCAAGGCTTTCAATGTAGGCATCGGAGGTTCAGATCTCGATATTTCGACAGGGCTTCAACGTCGGAACTCGAAATTGCTCGACAACTCAGCAGAGCTTCTCTTACTAAATCTCTCACTAATTTTTTGTCTTGAAAAATGTACCAGGGGTACGGTATTTATAGAATTCTTCAACCAATGAGGTGTTACCACGTTTTGGAACACGTCAGGCCATTTGGAGTTAGTGGTTTCTAGGTTGGAGGAGACAGTCGCCATGTCTAAGAAAGGTTCCACAAGGTTCCATTGGCGGTCGCCACAATGCAAGTTGGCGGTCGCCACAATGCAAGTTGGCGGTCACCAGGTTGAATGTAGTGGTCACCACTTTTGGCTAGGGTTTTCAAAAGGTTATATTGACGGTCACCACTTTGGGAAATGACTTGCATAACAAATTATCGATGGTTCAACAAAATTTCATTGGTTTAAAGTTTGTAGGTTCAAATACCGTGCTTGAATCACTTCTCGAGGATTGAACTGAAACACCATTCCAGCTGTTTTCATCATCGGATTCACCTAAGATTAGGCTTGGGGCGTTTATAGTCTTGTAAAGAACTGCATTCAATTTCCCTGAAATTTTGACTTGACAGATTTTTTAACTCAGTATTCACTTGTTTCATTCTAAGTTGGTTTACCCCTATCATCTCTTGAGTTACGATTTTTGGGATTTTATTAATAGTTTTTTAGTTGTCTAGTTTTAAAGTTGCTGTTGAAAAACTTTGTTTTCAATGCTAATTCAAAATTGCTCCTTCGAAAAATTTCAGTGCTACTTTTCTCGGTTTAGTTCTCCTAGTTCCCCGCTCGAGCGGCCTCCATGTGCATTCGAGCGGCCTCTAGTGTTACAAGCCTTTGGATGTTCCTCGCTTGAGCGGCCCTCTTGTGCATTTGAGCGGCCCTTGCTCACATCAGCAACTACCATGTCACCGCTCGAGCGGCCATTATGACGCTTGAACGAACCTAGGGTTTTTCAATTGCTCATTCCCGCTCGAGCGGAACTTAATGCGCTCAAGCGAGCCATGTCTAGTGTCCTTTTTAACATTCCACTGCTCGAGTGGACTCCAATGCGATCGAGCGGACTATTGCGACCTAGAAAAATAAAAACAGAGTACTGATATTTTTTTTCAAACAGTCTCATCTTCTGTTAAAACCTCTTGGTCTTCCTCTCTCCTTGATTGACCTTGGGTGTTCCTCCTTGCTTGACGTTTCATTTTCATCTCAGCATTCGAAGGTAAGCTGCAATCTTTTTGCTTAGTTGGTTCAAAGTCGAGGTTTTTCGCACTAAGGGATGTTTTGTTTGGTTCTTGATGCATTTCATACTTTTTCCTTGTGTTAGTCTTCATTGTTTATGTTGTTTGTGTGATTTAAACATGGACAAGGTTTGATTTCATCATCTTTTAATCTATAACAAGATCCTTTTGATTTGGGGTTTCAATTTTTTTTTCGTTTCGTGTTTGCTAGGGTTTTGGTATGTTTTGGTTCTTGCTCGCTTGATCTATGTCCAAACCTTGGGGTTGCTATCTATATTCACGGTGTGTGCTTTGTGTGAGTTTAGGACGATTGTGTGTTGACTCACATTTCAAAAATTTTGAGATTTGGGACACTTGGTTTCTCTACGATTGTTTTGCTTAAATTAGGTTGTTTGAGTGTCTGTTTCTCTATCCATTGCATATATTGCGTGCTTTTTCTCACCTTTTTTGTGCAATTTTGTGAGTTTTTAGTGCATCTTGAGTAGTTACCTCATGTTTGTCCAAATTCTATGCTAAAAGAGTTATGTCCATATCTCCCTTACATGTTGGATTTAACAGCTGCGCACTTACTCAGTATTGGATATTGGTGAATTGATTTTACTAGTTGATTCCTAGCTGAGAGTTCTGGATCTGATTCAAGAAATTCAGTGGGATGTGCTGTTACTCCTTGTTATTCAAAAATATTGTGTTGCTTACATTCTAGCATCCTTGCACCCTGTGTGCCTCTTCTGTTACCAGTTGTTGTCTCATAGTTGAATGAATTGAGAATGGCTTATTAGACTTGTCTATTGAATGTTTGGGGCTTGAATATTGGAATACAGTTCTAATTTGGGATTTGAATATTGGAGCTCATTTTTTTTTTCACCGTGCATGCTTGTGTCTCATGTGGATCTTTTGACCTTTATTGCCACTTTGTGACTTGGATAATTTGAGAAGTTACTTGAGGAACTAATTCATGTCCCTTGTTTGGTGTTTTGACAGGATCATGCCTCCTAGAACCGAAAAGCTCGTTGGTAGATCTTCAGCCCCTTTGATCGCTCTCGGTTCCACTTCTTAGAAGAAAAAAAGAGGTACAATCTCCTATTTGCCGACTGACTACTTCGATTAAAGAAGAAGGTGATCCTTTCTGATTTTGCGCATTTTGAGATACCAAAAATGTTAGAGAAATTGGGGTGGACCCATTACCTCCAAGTCAAGGGGGAGGTAATGGTAGACCTCGTTAGGGAATTCTACTCAAATATGTATGAACTCTAAACCCTAAGCTTAGCTTTAAAACATTTGTACTAAGCTATACCATTAAGATGTCACCTGACACTCTAGCTAAGTACATGGGTTATGAGTCCTCAATTTTTTATAGCTATCCTCCCATATCTAATCGTCCTAGATTCACCTTTAATAAGATTACTGCCATGTTGTGTGGCCAACCGAGACCTTGGGTGGGCGGGTACATTTTTCAAAAGGAATTAACACTCGCCTTTCGTCTGTTGAACCTAATTGTTAGTGCCAATATTGACCCATGAGGTCATGTGTTTGACTTAAACCATGAGCGGGGGTATGAGTTGTTTATGATTAGCTGTGGTGAGGGTGTCTGTCTTGCTTCTATCTTCTTATAGGCGATGCATCGAGTTGCCCATGACAACAAGATCGTTGCCTTGCCCTATAGTCTATTTTTGTCAAACTACCTTCGTTCTCTACCCAATTTTCATTAACCTTGAGCATATATCTAAATCCATCAGCTACCACACTTCTTCCCAAAGTGATGCTCACATTCTCACCCAGCCTGCCTTGGCCGATTCCGAGGAGAAGGATGATGATATAGATGACATTCCTAACGCCTCCACTCTTCTTACCCATGAGGATGTGTTGTTCTAGTCTTTTCTCACCGCCCAACTGTCTTCTCTTGAGGCCAAGGTGGATGGCCTGCAACAAACTATGCTTGCCCGATTCAATAAGCTCGAGACCTTGCTGCATAGACATTTCCCAAGTGGTGGCAACACTTCATAGAAATTTTCAAATGCACACAACGGGAGAGAACAAGTGCATGTAGTATTTTTGGGGTTTTTGGTATACATATCTGGAGGTTTTTTTGGTATTTTTGATGTATGGTTGATACAGATCGATATTGGTATTTTTTTTGTATGGTTGATACAGATAGATACATTTTTATTTATGATACATTTTGATCACACTTTGATCTGTTGGGTTTTCGAGATACAGTTATATTGGGTTAAGTTTGAGAGCATGTATGTGTAGACACCACAATCTGACCAAATCGAATCTTAGACGCCCACCTCTAATGTACCTCAATGACAAAAGTATGAGAATCATGCTTGAGGATACCCAAGCAAGTAAAATCACGAATATAGCTCGAAACCCAAAAACATAAAAAACCTCTAGGCCGTGAGATCGCTATCCACACGGCCGCCACCTTTTTGAAAATCCTAGAACAAACTGTGTCTTTACTCTCATGACCGTAACCTTTTTGAAAATCCTAAATCAAGCCATGACTTTTTTTGTCACGGTCGTTGCATTTTTATCTAGCCCGTGACTTCTGAAAGTCACAGCTGCCTTTTTCACCACCATAAAGGTAGTGTCCTGTACTGTATAAAAGCAAAAAAGTAGTGGCCGTCACTATTATCCCTTTTTGGATAGGTGGCAGCATCCTAGAAGGGGATTGTGTTGCTTACCTTGCTTATAAATAGGTGGCGATTCCAAGCAGAAACAAGGAGGGACATATCTGGATTCCAAAACTTGGCTCAAATACCTCCCCATCCGATATTTTTCTATCCATTCCATACTTTTCAAGCGTCGTTTGTGCTCTTGTTTGCTTTGGAGGAATTCTTAGAGCACGTATATTGGTTCGAAAGTATCGTATTCTCACCACCGATTGGCCATTATGTTGGAGGCAAACGGGTAAGATCATTGATTTGTAAATAATTTTTTGATAAGTAAAAACTGGACAAGCAATCGCTGAAATAGGCTCTAGATAAATTTTTTTGATGTCGAACGATCAAAAATAAAATTCGTGCCGCCATAGTTAATTCAGATGAATACCTTTTGGTTGATTCTTCAACTACGAACTTTGATTTTTCGAGTTGAAGTTTCGATCTGACCTTCTACTGTATTCTTGATGTGATTTCCGAACGTAGTGTGAGTTATGATTCTTCGAGAATTGAAACCGACAGAACCTGAACAATCTTAGTCTTGAAAGACAACTTATGATTTTGGTTCAGCCTACTCTCATATTTATAAGGCTATAACAGGGACCTGTGGAGTAATTGTGACATAGATTTCTAGCGTAACCCAGATATCTATCTAGCTGTTACTGTAAATATGTAAATTTTTGAGTAGTTTCAGTAATTATGAAAGCCTTGCAGCGGTTTCTAAAATTTTCATAAAATAATAAATTATAATTCACACCACTAAAGAATTGTAACTGCACTCTTAGCCATAATCTCAATACCAATTTGCATTGAGCTTATGTTATTAAATGCTTAACTCATATCTCCACGTTAAGATTTTCGATACCCGCCAGTTAAATTTAATTACTTACAATTTAATTCAATCGATATCTTTAAAATTCTTTAAGCCATTTCGCTTAATTTATTTGACTGCTGGATAATTAAATTCACCAGCAAGGTTTGGTCCGATCAAAACTTATAAGTTTCTTTAAGGGGGTGTCGTCAATCCCGAACAATCGAGACGTAGATTCCATCAATAATTAATATTTTACCATATAATTAATATCGTTATCCAACTCACTGAGATTATAAACTCATAAAATATCGCACCCTCTAATTAATTAAAATAACGAATATTAAATATACGCAAATAATAATTATTTCGGGATTAAGAGCATAAGCACTCATAGTAACTTGGGGTGTGAATTAATTTATATAATCAGTATAAAATTAATTATCTCAATGTGGTTATGTTTAATACACACAAAGTGTACTAGCACAACGAGTTGAAACAATTGACGACGCTATTATCCGTTCCTCGTAACTAAGACAGGTTTACTAAAACTCTGTGCTACTGTCGTACCGATGGTTTGTCCATTTTCATCTAAACTGTGAACTAAACTTATATTTTGCAAGAACCTATAAGCTGGTCTTCTATGTACAAGCCGTATTCTACACACCAGATTAAATACTGTACAGAATAAATGATAACTATGCATAGCATTAAATAAATGATATTGCATATATTACTCATTAAGATTCTCATAAAATAAAAAAATAATTTTATTAAAATAAAATAAAATTCTAAAATCAAAATAAATTCATGATTTTTAGTATATAATCTTGATAATCTCCCACTTATACTCAAAACTATGCTGTCATACATTTGACTTTCATGCTTTCTACATGACCATCGAAAATCTTAGCCGGAAGGCTCTTTGTAAAAGGATCTACAAGGTTGTCTTCTAATGCAATTTTGATTACAGCAACATTACCTCTCTGTATAATTTCTCATATCAGGTGATACTTACACTCAATGCGCTTTCCTTTCTTGTGGACTCTTAGCTCTTTCGAGTTTGCAACCGCTCTGCTATTGTAACAATAAACTGTAATAACTGACTAAACTGAAGGCACCATATCTAGATCCGAAAGGAAGTTTTTAGGCCAAACGGCTTCCTTGGCTATTTCAGAAGCTGCCACGTACTCGGCTTCCATGGTGAAATCAGCAATGCAAAACTACTTGATACTCCTCCAACTAATAGCTCCACCTCCTAAGGTAAACACATATTCTGAGGTAGACTTACGGGAATCTTTGTATGATGAAAAATTTGAGTTTGTATACCCCAAAGGTACTAGACTGTCTACCTGGTAAACTAACATATAATCTCTAGTCCTTTTCAAGTACTTGATTATAATCTTTACCGCAGTTCAATGCTCTTGCCCTGGGTTACACTGATATCTGTTAACTATGCCAATGGCAAAGCAGATATTGGGTCTAGTACAAAGCATAGCATACATTAGGCTTCCTATTGCTGAATATAAGAAACCGCTTTCATCTTCTCTACCTCACGAGGTGTCTTAAGACACTGATCCTTGGATAGAATGATTCCATGCCTGAAAGGGAGAAACTCTTTCTTGGAATCCTGCATGCTAAAACGAGTAAGGATATCATTGATATACTTTTCTTGTTATAAGCCCAACATCATTTATTTTTGATCTCGTAAAATCTTGATTCTAATGATGTGATTAACTTCTCCCAAGTCTTTTTTATCGAACTGCTCAGATAACCATACTTTTATCGAAAATAACACTCCCACATCGTTTTCGATAAGCAATATATCAGTTACATAAAGTACTAGAAAGACTACCACGCTTTCGTCATGTTTCTTTTACACATAGGACTGATCTGGACTCTGATCAAAATATAAGACTTTATGGCTTGATCAAACCTAGTATTTTAGGACCTCGATGCCTTCTTAAGTCCATAAATGATTTTCTTAAGTTTGCACAACATGTGCTCCTAGCTCTTCGCTATGAAGCCATCTGGTTGTATCATATAGATATAGTCATCAAAACTTCTGTTAAGAAAAGCTGTCTTGACATTCATTTGCTAAATTTCATAATCGAAATGAGCCACAATGGATAAGAGAATTCGGATAGACTTAAGCATGGTTACTAGTGAAAAAGTATTCTCATAATCGATTCTTTCTTTATGAGTGAACTATTTTGCAGCAAGGCTAACTTTGAAGATTTCAACCTTTCCGTTTGCTCTCTCTTCCTCTTGTCCACTTACATCCGATGGATTTTATCCCTTCAGGTGGTTCTATAAGTTTTCAAATCTGATTAGAATACTTCGATTCCATCTTTGAATTCAAATCCTTTTGCCAAAGATCTATATCCTTATCTTGAAGTGTTTCATTGTAGTTACAGGGTTCCATATCTAGTTCAACCGGGATCTTGTCAAAAGACTCTCCCAAGAACATATACCAATCGAATTGATGAACAATTCTCACATACGACGAGGCACTACCTGCGTCTGTGTACCAGCAGTAACACGTTGTGTAGAATCTGATCCCTGTGCACCATTACCCACATACTCGTCAGGTATGTTAATGGTAGCACTCTGATCATGATCTGCACCTATCACGATAATCCTCCTACTACGACGAGACAATGAGATATCAGTGACTTATGGTTCCTCTTTCGTTCTACTAGTATTTTCTTTTAATTTGACAAGAACAATTTTACTTTTGGGCCGGTGGTCCATTATATAATCTTCTTCTAAGAATCGAGTATTGGTGCTAATAATGACCTTATGATACTTAGGATTATAAAATAGACCACCCTTCATTTTCTTAGGATACCCTACAAAGAAACAGGCTTCTATCATTGGTTCTAATTTACCCGCGTTTCTTTTCAGCACATGTACTAGACACCCCCAAATCTGAATATGTTTCAAACCTGGCTTACGTTCGGTGCACAATTCTGTGGGAGTAAAAGGTACTGACGTAGAAGCTATCAAGTTCAGAATATAAGTCGCTATCTCTAATGTAAGTCCCTAAAATAAATTAAGAAATCTCGAATAACTCATCATTGACCTTACCATCTCCATAAGAGTTTTATTCCTTTTTTCTACTATACCATTCTGCTGCGGAGTGCCTGATGTAGTCAACTAGGATATAATTCCTTCTGACGATAAGTAGTCCCTAAAATCTCCAAAGAGGTGCTCTCCACTACTGTCGGATCGTAGTGATTTGATACTTTTACCCAAATACTTCTCTGCCTCCGCCTTGAATTTTTAAAATTTTTTAAAATATTCATAATTACGGTATATCAAGTAAATGTATCTATACATTGAGTAGTTGTCAATAAAACTGACAAAGTACTCAAAACTACCTCTAGCCCTGATTGTCATAGGAATACACATATCAGAATGAATCAGTTCCAACGGTTCTTTAGATCTATAGCCTTTGGCAAAAAATGGCCTCTTAGTCATTTTACCTTTTAAGTAGGATTTACAGACTAGAAGTGGGTCTACTTCTAATGAACCCAAAGATTCATCTTTTACTAGTCTATTTATTATTTTTAGATTAATATGACCCAAGCGTAAGTGTCAAAGAAACATTTGGTTCGTTAAAGAAGGAAATTTTCTCTTATATGGTAAATTAGATGTGTTGTTTAATTTTGTTAGTTACAGTGTAGAGGGAATTAGAGTAATAACATAAAGATCATCCACCAATGTACCAGAACAGATAACCAATTTATTATCCTTAATAATCACAGAGTTATTAAAATAAACTAAATATCCATCTTTAACCAATCTAGAAATGAAAACTAAGTTTCTTCTAATGGAATGTACGTAAAGATAATCTCTCAATATTAAAACCTGATCTTTACTAAAACTGGGAGTAACATCTCCAACTGCAACTGCTGTCACCTTTGTATTATTGTGCCATATGCAGGTAAATCTTCTAATCATTAAGTTGCCAAGTTTCTTAAAACTCCTGCAATGAATTACAGACATGATTAGTGGCTCTCGTATCTACACACCAGGTACAGGTAGATAATACTACTAAATATGTTTTCACAACTAGTGAATAGAACTTACCTTGATTGTTCAGCTTGTTAAGATAAACTGAACATTGCTTTTTCCAGTGTTGCGTCTAGTTGCAGTGAAAACATTTGCCTTTTGGCTTTTTTACACCAGTTCTTAGTCCACTAACTACCCTGGAAATCGCGTTACCTTGTTTCTGAATCTTTGTCTTCTTCATGCCTTTCAGCCTAGAGGAAGATTCTTTTTCAGAAACAAACACATTTCTTAGCATTGAAGAAATGCCTTTCAACCTAGAGAAAGATTCATTTTTAGAAATAAGCACATTTCCTAGCATTGAAGAAATACCCTTGGTAGTTGAAGGTATATCCAAGTTACATATTCAGTCAACAAAATTTGATCCCGTTAGTTTATTCTTTTTAAGTATATTAACAAGTGGATTGAACGCCATTTTAATCCTGATAATCACATAATTAAAATAATCGTTAATTATGACAAGAAAAATTTAAAATTTATTTTAAAACTAGTTCCCTCTACCATTTAAAAAGAATCCGCCAGCAGCCTAGTACCCTGTGAATAGCATTCTTCGATGGGAGGATGTTTACTATCCATTGTTTATCTAGACAGACCAATTCTTATTAATTTTACTATCTTGCCAATAGGCCATGCCAAGTAAAATTAATTAGCTAACATAATTTTGGTCTAATAAATAATAACAGTGACTCAGATAGAGAGAATGCTATTATTTATAATTAAGTATTAACTACCACCTAATTCCAAATCAATCGCTTTGCAATGAACCCTTCAGATGAAAAAGTGATTCACATTAACAATTATTCAGAATTATCTCTAAAGGAGATTCGTATTGGCGATAGCACAATAAATCCTGTCCAACGGGGGAAAACCTTACTGCCAACACACAGAATTAATTGCTTCACCTACAAACTAGTAATGAAAACCGCGAGATTTATCTATGAATAAATTTTCTCTCCCACTTTAATTTTTAAAATATTTTTAAGGGTTATAAAAATTCATTTAATTAAAATAAATTTATTAATTTAAAAAACTACACGATCCGAAAGATTCTAAAAATCTTTCCGTGTACACAATTCAAAAGATTTCCATTTACCAAATCATATTTTCGTGTTTTAATGCGTAACAAATAAAATAATCAATGAATGTACAATTTTTTCTTTAGTTTTACAGCCAAAATAGTTATTAAAGGTATTCAAAATATTTTACTTTTACTTTACATATTTTTTAAAAATAATAATTTATTAAGACTAAATATTTTTTTTATTTAATTAATTTAAAATTCAGAATTAATTTTTACGTTTTTCAAAGATATCCGATTTAATAAAAAAAATCATCTTAAACGTCTAATTTTGTAAAAATAAAATATCTAAATTATTTTATTTAATTAAAAAAAGCTTAATTTTATTTTTTTTACAAAATTTTAATTAAAACTAAATTTGTTGAATTAATTAAATTAATAGAAATATATAAAACAGATATATATCATTCACGCAGTTTAAAAAAATATAAATACAAGATATGTATATATCCCGATTTTATAATCAAACAAAAACTCTAATGAGTTTCAGTTTCCTATTCAAAGATAAGCTGTAATCTTTCAATTCTTATCTAAATCAGCTTCTAGCATCCAAGTTGCAATAGGATTCCTCAATATGTAGTATTATACATATACAACATTCTTGAGCCTTGAAAACATCAAAAAATTCTAGCCAAAATAGTCCCGAACTAGCACCACCACCGTTAGACCACCGACGCCGCCAGCGCTACCGCAAGCTGCCAGTTTAGGCGGCTTTTGTTACCTCTCCGGAACTCTATTCTTGACATCATTTTTAAAAAAAATAGCTTTTGAAAATTTTTTCGTAAAAATTTCGATTTAAAAAAAGCTCAAAAAATAGCTTTCGATGGCTGCTGAAATAGCTTTGCCGCCCAGCTTGCACTGCCACCTGTTGAGACTTTTTCGTGGTGGTTTTAGTTCTCGTTTCTTTCTTTTTTAGCACTGATATCTAGCAACATGCTGTCTTGAACAACGTCTCGAAAATAGTCTCAAAAAGCCTCAAAAAACATCAAAAAATAGCCCTGATTTATTATTATTATTTTGGACTATTTTTTGTGGTACTATTTACTTCTATTTTATGCCTAACAATTGCTTAAAATCAATCCTAAAAATGTCGCAAAAAACATCAAAAAAATAGCCCTGAATCGTCGCTGGAAATTGCTACCATCGGTACTATTTTTCTATCAGTTTTTAATGGTTTTTGGACCTGTTTTGATGCTGTTTTTAATACATAAAATCTGCAAAAAAACTTACCAGGAAAAATCGTTTGAAAATTATTGAAAAATCACCACAATTCGTGGCCCGAAACACTCAAAACCACTGCCAGTGCCGCCGGTTATGCCGCCTCCAAAGAACAGGCGATAGCATAATCGACGGCAGCATAACCATCGTGATATTTCTGTAACTTGTAAGAACAAGTTACGACATAACCAGCGGCACTAGCGGTGATTTTGGGTGTTTCGGGGCATGGATAGTGGTGCTTTTTCAATGGTTTTGAAATAAATTTTTTCAGTAAGTTTTCTATGAATTTTGTGTATTAAAAATAGCAATAAAACATGTCCAAAAACTAGCAAAAAATTAGCAAAAAAATAGTACCGGTGGCAGTTCGGGGCCATTTTTTAATATTTTACTGCTATGTTTTCAGAACTAGTTTTGGGCAATTTTTTTAGGTATAAAATAGCAGTGAATAGTACTGAAAAAAATAGTCTAAAACTATGAAAAAAAAGGAGGCAAAACAGCGGCAAAATAGGCGGCAACAGGCGCCAATTTTTTGGCAGTGGCACAGGGCCGTTCGGGGCTATTTTGAGGATTTTTTGGGACTATTTTGAGGCGTTCATTAAGGTAATATGTTGTTGGATATTAGTACTAAAAACATGAGCAAATGGGAAGAAAAACGACCATGGAAAAAGGCCCAACAGGAGGCGGCGAAAGGGCAAGCAGTGGGACTGTTTCGGCGGCCATCAAAAGCTATTTTTGAGCTATTTTTGAACTGGGGTTTTTATAGAAAAATAGTATTTTTCAAAAATTATTTTTTAGAAAAAATGGGATTAAGAATGGAGTTCGAGAAAGGCAAAATGAACCGGCGTTGCTGGCGACGCCAGTGGTTCGGCGGTAGTGGTGCTGTTTTGATGGTGTTTTCTGATATGTTCGAGGCTCATGAGTGTTGTATATATATGACACTGTATATCAAGAAATCCTAATGCAACCTAGATGTCGGAAGCTGATTCAGAAAATGTAATGACTCGGACCCTTGTTATTTTTGAAGCATTAATGAAAGCAAATGTGTTAGGCCCAGTGGAGATGTTTGGAAGTGCAAATTGTGCGTGAGAATTAAGTTTTGGGTTTCTATGTGCTCGATGATCATGGTTGAAGGTGAATTTATATAGAAGAACATCGTTATGAGGCGTTTGGCTTGTGCTTGGACTCGATTTTGGTAGTTTCTGTTCAGTATATCTCCCAGCGTTGACCGCTCGAGCAATGGAGAGCCTGCTCGAGCAAAGTAGTGGCAGAAAGTTTCTGGGGTGTGACTGCTCGAGCGGTGGGGGTCCGCTCGAGCGGACTATCGCTGAACAGATTCTTTAAATGTCGTTCTAGGCTCCCTTGTCCTCATTCTTTTCTTTTCCATCTCTCTCTAGAGTGTGACTGAGGGTTAGGGTTTGAGTTTGGGAGTTGTTTGGAGCTCCCTTGGGTGAGATCTCTCACTTCCTCTCGGCGAATCAAGCATTGGAGGCCCAATCTTGGCGTTGGAGAAGCTTTTCTCATCGTGCGGTTGGAGATCTTCGTGGATGGAACTCGTTTGAGGGTTTCTCTTGTGGATCTAGCATCCCTAAGGTAGGATCTATGACTTTCTTGGAATATTTTTTTGATATGTGTTGTGTTTTTCAATTTGTGAACACAAAAGCATGAAATACATGTTGTCAAAGCCCTAAATTGAAATTTAACGATAATGAGGGTTTAATTTTGAATCTATGAGGGATTTAACATGTTTGTATCTTGACAATGTCATTTAAGGGGGGTTAGATTGCAAAAATGACAAACTAGGGTTTAGAATTTGAGCTAAAGTCATAAAATTGGGGGTTTTAGGTTTAGAGAACCGGTATGATGAAATTGATGGCATTGTTGATTAAATTGATGGTTGTCGTAACCTATGGTAAGCTTAATTTTATAAATCTATGTGGCACATGTTGATGTCAAACTTAAATTGTGAGTTTTAATGGATAAAACTGATGAATTTGTAAATTTGAAATCATATGATGGTTAATATGGGAATGAACTCTAAAACAATGAAATTGTGAATAATGAAAACATGTAATGATGTGGGTTTGGCGAGAGGAACCTTTAGGGTTGGACTCGCGTGTGTATATGGTAGGGGTTGGGCGAGAGGAACCTTTAGGATTAGACTCGTGTGTGTATGTGACGTGGGTTTGGCTAGATGTGTGTGTTGTTTTATGATATGACAAAAAGGACCGATTTATGGGTCCAAGGGATCATTTAAGGTTGGGCACGAGTTGCTCCTCGGTAAAAGATTAAAAACCTGCGCAGATTGGGTTCTCCGCCCGCTGGCTAGTGAACCGGGAAAGGACGAGTCGTGTCGGGGTATAGCACGTTCTGTTACTTCATAGCGCCTATGTAGCAGGGTTGAGTATAATGCTACAGGGGTCTATACGCTCATCCAACGCTGGTGCCTATGTTTTGAACCACGGGTTGGTAAAGTGTGTAAGTTGCCATCAGAGTGTGTTTGTTGGCGTGCGTTGGAGTGTGTTGTAAATAATCGAGTTGGTAAAACCTTAATCTAAAATGGAACAAACGGTAAAACGTGTCGGATAATGGGAGATGGTAAAGGAATTGGGTTAATGAAACTTTAAGTGATGAAATTGAGAAGATTGTAAAATGTGAAAGCATGCTTGGTTGATAAAAAGAGATAAAATGTGTTTGGTTAATTAAGAATGGTAAATTGGATGATTTCATGGAACTAAGAAGTATGAAACGCTAACCCTTTTTATATAAAACTTGGTTATGCAAAGAAAAATTATTTTGGGAACGAATGATATGTTTGATTAAATCTGTGTGTATCTTGCATAACCACCCGCAATATCATGCATATATTCGAGGTTAGTCTTGTTCCTATGGGCTTTGGCTCACGTTGTTTAACAACATTTCAGGTGATAGCGAGAAGAAAACTCAGGGCCGAGGTGACGGTCGCTGGACCCTAGGCATTGTATGTAACGTAGTGTTTCCTTTGGGTAATTGATGTTGAGGAATGGGATTGTAAAGATGTAATGATTTATTTTTGAATGTTTGGAACATTGTAATTAAGGGTTAGGGCACTCGTGTTCTAAGGCCTTGGGGCCATAGATTTATATTATGCATGCATGCGAGGACATTTGTAGTTTATGGGGCAAGGTGTAATGATGGTTTTGTTAATAAAGTTTGAATTTCAATTTTTCATGGAATAGATGGATGTTTAAGCTTTTATGGGTATAATAAGAGTCTGTTTTAAGAGTTTGAATTCATGTTTCAAAAAGGAGAAGAAGTGATTGATTTTTCTTAGCCTTAAAGGAGTTTGAGACACCAACGGATTGTTTGAAGGCATATTTATCAAAGAAAGGGGTCTTCGTATTGGGTTGGTTTCTAAAATATATTCGAAATATATTATTTTGGAAATGAGGCGTTACAAATGGTATCAGAGCTATAGATTAGAATACCTAACAACCGTGGGAATGGTTCATCTGTTACGTGAGAGTTTGCATTGATGTGTGACATTCATGTATTGGTGTGCTAGCATGAAATTTTATTGGGATATTTGACATTTGCATGCTATGTAATGTTTGTGCATAGAGGTTGAATCTTTGAGATGACGTGTGTTGTCTTTGGGCATCCGGTCGACTAGTTTGGGGTTCATGTTAGAAAGGCGTTTGGCCGACGTCTATTCTAGTGGGAAATCTAAACGGGTTACCTAGATTGATGCGTCTCTCCTAGGGATTCTCCTCGATATGTGAATATGTGATTACGTGTTAGTGTGATAGGACTAGGTGTTGAGCAGTATGTAGCTCTAGAAGGTTAAGTTGAGTTTAACCTGGATGGGTGTTGTGATACCCTTGTAATAGGACTTTTCCTTGAGGGACTACAATAAGTTGTGGTCAAGATTATGGTATAGGTTACGGATGTGTGAATTGGTGGTTAGTAATTGTGGTGAGTGTAAGCTCGTAAGATGAGCATTGAATGTTCGGAATGTGTTGTACCCATGTGAATTGGTGATGACCATAGCTAATGGCCCGTGTGTTTCTATGATTACCTATAGTTTAACTAATAGATATGATAAAGTGTTGAAAACCTCTTGGAGGTTGTTTATTGTGGTTGGGTATAAGATGTGGTTATGGACGTGTTGAGGATTATGTACGTTATGAGCCGTGCTATGTCATGAGCCGTATTGTGTCATGAGCCATATACCCCGAGATTGGGTATAGACGGAAGCATAGTGGACGGAAGCCTAGTAGATGGGAGCATAATAATCACCGGCTCAAGGTGGATTAGAGAGTCTGAGCTTAGACAGTGTTTCAGAATGTTCCTTTCCCTACGGGGTGTTGTTGGTGACTGCAATGGTACTTGTGATTCGAAGGCCTATGTGATGACCCTTGTGTTTGTCTCGTGGCGTGGCGCCAAGTCGTGTTCCTTAGTAGAAGTTGGAAAGTATAGGAGGAATGAACATGTGGGTTAGAGATGTTTTCGACAAGCCGGTTACCGAGTGATATGTATGTACATTTGATGAGATGTATGTCGGAGATGGTCGTGATTTAATGTGTAATCGTTTAAGGTCATTCGGGAAATTTCACGGAGTAGAGGTTTGTGGCTTGAATGATTGAGAAACTATATGTAGTGCGAGATATTTGGTAAGTGTAAGTGTATGAGGCTGGTAAAGCCTAAGATGGATGTTATAAAAGGAGTTGGCTTGATTGTCTTAGGATGATGTGTCGATGGGAATAAATCTCTTGAGAGGATGATGTTTGTAGTTTGTGACCTGTTGTAAGGTCTAGGAATGGTGGTGCTGTTCGGCCTAGAATTGAGAGATGAAGTTTGTTTGATCTCCGTTGTGAATAATCTTTTTATGTTTGGATGACTGTAAACCTGGATGAAGTTACGGTGTGAGTAGTCTCAAATCTTTTGTAAGACTACGTGATCATTTTAGTGTTATACCCTACGAGTGCTAAGTGCATGAAATTCGAGAATCCGTGGTAAGTGTTAATGGTGTGGTCAATTTAGTTTCTTAATTGATATGTCAGGAATGTAATGTTCCTTGAAGAAATGGAAGTTGTTTATGATTGAATATGTAGTGTAGAGAGGGTTGTGTTGTTTTGTTCCTAGAAGTGAAATGTGGAGTTAGTGGGCGAGAATCGTGGATTCGAAGGGGTAAGTAATCATTTTTGTGCACGGGTTGCAGAAGTATGGGTGATGTTCGTATAGTCATAAAGAGTTAGGGGTAACTTTGAGTGGAACGAGTGGTATGATTGTGGTGATCGGGATCGACGACATTTGCATGATGGCAGTTGATGATGATGTAAGAACAAGTGGATAGTGTTTTCTTGAACGTACTTGGAATGTGATGGCATTGAGTAAGGACTTCTGGTTGACCTTTCCTTTTCTCTGAGCGCAGAGGGGCTATCTTGTGGTCGGTTGTCTTTCGTGAGTTATTTTATCCTTGTTGGACGTAAGGGTTAATGCCATAAGTAATTGTTGACTTGGTTGATTTTCGAAAGGAATTCCCATGGATTCTATATCTTGTTGTGATTCTTGAAATTGTGCCATGTCAGCTTGTACCCCTGCGACCGAATGATTATAGGATTGATTCCTCGTAATTTCCTGATGAAGAGTTGTTTGTTCTGTTTCATGAGCGTAAGTGTTTGAATCATGTCCTTTAGGATATTGGATTGATAAGTCTAGAGTGTTTATCCATCATTAACGGGAGAATTGACATTGAGACTTAGAACTTCTGTGTGCGGAAGTTAGATGAAGATTGACTGATAAACGCATATAATGGGTATTCTAGTTTGTCCGAGAATGTTAATATCCTTAGTTCTTGTTAGTAGCCATTGTGATTTGTGCTGAACCTTTTGCGATTGTGTTGTTCACCTGGTATGGTTTCGATAATCCGTCATGAGTTTCAGTTCGTGTTCTGTTGATGTAGAAGTTGCTCGGTTTGCTCAAAATTGACGATAGGATGCCCATTCGGGAAAGGAGATAAGCTATAGAGAATAGAGTTAAGAGTATCAAGAGAATGTGAAAAAGGTGTGAGTCACAAGAAATTTGGTATTGAAGAGACATCATTGGTGTGATTTGTTTGAGTTAACAGGTTTATCAGATACGGAATGGAATGATCTTATTTGTATGGAAGAAAATTGAATTTTCTTATAAAGGTACTTAGGTTCGATTGATGAGTAGCAAGGGCAGTGTAATGGGATAAGTTGGTGTTGATGTGTTGAAGAGATAAGTGTATGAGAATGGGTGTTAGGAGAGTAAGAGAATGGTATGCTCTTTCATGGTAAGTTGTGGATAGAATGTCCGGAGGAGTTGCGTATAAGATGAAACTATTTAAAATAAGAAGCGGGTCTTGATCGGTTACATGATGGGAAAGATATGAATAGATTGAGTGGCGTTAGTGAGTGATCAGAGAATCACGCATTGGTACTATCAAATAGAGGATTGTTATATGTGTGATGTGGATACGAAAACAAGGTGCGAGCATACATACGAGTGTTGACGGACAGCGTAACTAGTAGTTGTCTGGAACTAAGCAACCAATTAAGTATAAGACGTTCTAAATTTGAAAGGTCGACGTACGCAGTATGAGTAAAGATAAATGTTGTATGGGATTCATTGTAAGGATAACAAATTGACCGAACGCCAGTGGTTTAGTTATGAAATATGGGCTTACGGATGTGCATGATGATGTGGTGTGAGACGCGAAGGAATTTGTGAAGAAAAGAGTGTATAAGTGAGAGATTGTGTTTGTGTTGTGCTAATGACGCAAGTAACTCAAAAGGAGTTTGTGTGACCGTGCGGATTCGAATAGTTTTGGTGCTGGAGTGATATCCTTAATCATTTGAAACCTTAAAAATGGTAATAATATGACACCTGGTCTTTTCGTGACATGAGAAGTTGTGGTTTGTGGGTAAGGAAGCGGTGGAGGATTGGCAGGGGGTGGAGGTTTACATCGGACGTTTTACATATGTTCTTTGGAGTTTTGGATGATCTACGTGAATTTCTTTTTTTGAAATCGAATGTTCGTTGCATCTACTTGGGTATGAGCATCTCATCAGTATGAGTGGTAATATTCCTGACATGCATGGGAAGATGAAATGGTATCGAGTTTTGTATTTGATAGTTAACCGCGAAGGCTTGAATAGATATAAGTATGTGTAATGTTGAAGTCTGGTGACGTGTGTTGGTTCTTATGAGAGTAACCTTCTGTGTGTATTTTGGTATGAAAATGAGAGATTTAAATCATTACAAATAGGTGTGGAATGTATTGAAACCAGTATAGATTGTGGATTAGTTTTGTGCAATACGCGTAATCGTTTGGGTTGGTCGCAATTGTGGTGGGTTGCGTTATAGTGCTTCGGTGGCTTGAGTTGGATCTCAGCTCGGCAACGTTAAAGTGACCAGTGTGTCAGTGGGATAGATGTTGTTGATTACCAATGACCAGTCAGTTGATTCAAGTCCTAGTGTTGAATTTCGAGGATGAAATTTCCTAAGTGGGGGAGATTGTAGCGACTCAGACTCTTGTTATTTTTGAAACATTAATGAAAACAAATGTGTTAGGCCCAGTGGAGATGTTTGGAAGTGCAAATTGTGCGTGAGACTTAAGTTTTGGGTTTATGTGTGCTCGTTGATGACGGTTGAAGGTGAATTTATATAGAAGAACATCGTTATGAGGCGTTTGGCTTGTGATTGGACTCGATTTTGGCACCTTTTGTTCAGTGTGTCTCCCAGCGTTAACCGCTCAAGCGGTGGAGAGCCTGCTCGAGCAGAGTAGTGGTAGAAAGTTTCTGAGGTGAAACTGCTCGAGCGGTGGGGGTTCGCTTGAGCGGACTATCGCGGAACAGATTCTTTGAATGTCGTTCGAGGCTCCCTTTTTCTCATTCTTTTCTTTTCCATCTCTCTCTAGAGTGTGACTGAGGGTTAGGGTTTGAGTTTGGGAGTTGTTTAGAGCTCTCTTGGGTGAGATCTCTCGCTTCCTCTCGGCGGATCAAGCGTTGGAGAAGCTTTTCTCACCATGCGGTTGGAGATCTTTGTGGATGGAACTCGTTTGAGGGTTTCTCTTGTGGATCTAGCATCCCTAAGGTAGGATCTAAGACTTTCTTGAAATATTTTTGTGATATGTGTTGTGTTTACCAATTTGTGAACATAAAAGCATGAAATACATGTTTTCAAAGCCCTAAATTGAAATTTGACGATAATGAGGGTTTAATTTTGAATCTGAGGGATTTAACATGTTTGTATCTTGATAATGTCATTTAAGGGGGGTTAGATTGCAAAAATGAGAAACTAGGGTTTGGAATTTGAGCTAAAGTTATGAAATCGGGGGTTTTAGGTTTAGAGAACCGGTATGATGAAATTGATGGCATTGTTGGTTAAATTCATGGTTGTCGTAACCTATGGTAAGCTTAATTTTATAAATTTACGTGGCACATGTTGATGTCAAGCATAAATTGTGAGTTTTAATGGATAAAGCTGATGAATTTGTAAATTTGAAATCATATGATGGTTAATATGGATATGAACTCTAAAACAATGAAATTGTGACTAATGAAAACATGTAACGATGTGGGTTGGGCAAGAGGAACCTTTAAGGTTGGACTCGCGTGTGTATATGGTAGGGGTTGGGCGAGAGGAACCTTTTGGGTTGGACTCGCGTGTGTATACGACGTGGGTTTGGCGAGATGTGTGTGTTGTTCTATGATATGACAAAAGGGACCAGTTTATGGATCCAAGGGATCGTTTAAGGTTGGGCACGAGTTGCTCCTCGGTGAAAGATCGAAAAACTGCGCAGATTGGGTTATCTGCCCGTCGGCTTGTGAATCGGGAAAGGACGAGTCGTGTTGAGGTATAGCACGTTCCATTACTTCATAGCGCCTATGCGGCCGGATTGAGTGTAACGTTACAGGGGTCTATACGGTCGTCCGATGCCGGTGCCTATGTTTTGAGCCACGAGTTGGTAAAGTGTGTAAGGTGCCAACAGAGTGTGTGTGTTGCCGTGCGTTGGAATGTGTTGTAAATAATCGGGTTGGTAAAACCTTAATCTGAAATGGAATAAACGGTAAAATGTATCGGATAATGGGAGATGGTAAAGGAATTGGGTTAATGAAACTTTAAGTGAAGAAATTGAGAAGATTGTAAAATGTGAAAGCATGCTTGGTTGATAAAAAGAGATAAAATGTGTTTGGTTAATTAAGAATGATAAATTGGATGATTTCATAGAACTAAGAAGTATGAAACGCTAACCCTTTTTATATAAAACTTGGTTATGCAATGAAAAATTATTTTGGGAACGAATGATATGTTTGATTAAATATGTGTGTGCATCTTGCATAACCACCATCATATATCATGCATATACTTGAGGAGGTTAGTCTTATTCCTACGCGTTTTGGCTCACGTTGTTTAACAACATTTCAAGTGATAGCGGGAAGAAAGCTCCGAGCCGAGGTGACGGTCGCTGGACCCTAGGCATTGTATGTAACGTAGTGTTTCTTTTGGGTAATCGATGTTAAGGAATGGGATTGTAAAGATGTAATGATTTATTTTTGAATGTTTGGAACATTATAATTAAGGGTTAGGACACCCGCGTTGTAAGGCCTTGGGGCCATAGAATCATATTATGCATGCATGCGAGGACGTTTGTAGTTTATGGGCAAGGTGTAATGATGGTTTTGTTAATAAAGTTTGAATTTCAATTTGTCATGGAATAGATGGATGTTTAAGCTTTTATGGGTATATTAAGAGTCTGTTTTAAGGGTTTGAATTCATGTTTCAAGAAGAAGAAGAAGTGATTGAATTTTCTTAGCCTTAAAGGAGTTTGAGACACCAACAGATTGTTTGAAGGCATATTTCTCAAAGAAATGGGTCTTCGTATCGGGTTGGTTTCTAAAATATATTCGAAACATAATATTTCGGAAGCGAGGCGTTACAGAAAAGGATTGAAAGATTACGAGTTATCTTTGAACAGGAGACTGAAACTCAATAGAGTTTCTGTTTAATCATAAAATTGAGATAAATACATATCTTGTATTTGTCAGGGTTCTGTACTAAAACTCATAATTTTATTTTTCTATTTTATGAGAATCTTAATGAGTAATACATGCAATATTATTTTTTAATATTTTGCATGATTGTTCTTTATTCTGTACAGTATTTAATCTGGTATGTAGAGTACGGTATGCACACAGAAGACCAAATTATAGGTTCTTGAAGAAAATAAAATTAATTCACAGTTTAGATAAAAATGGACAAATCATCGTTTCTACTGTAGCACTGAGTTTAGTAGGCATGTTTTGGTTACGGAAATAGATAATCGTGTCGTTTATTGTTCTGACTCGCTGTGCTAGTACACTTTGTGTGTATTGAATAGGACTACAATGGGATAATTATTTTTATACTGACTATATAAATTATATCACATCCTAAGGTTATTATGAGTGATTATACTGTTAATTCTGAAATAATTATTATTTACGCATATTTAATATTTTTTATTTGGATTTATTAAAGGATGTGATCTTTTATGGGTCTATAGTCCCCGTGAGCTAGATAGCGGTATTAATTATATGGTGAATAATAATTATTGACGAAATTCATGTTTCGATTGTTCAGGATTGACGATACCTCCTTAAGGAAACTTATAAGTTTTGACCGGACCGAGCTCTACAGGTGGATTTAATTATCCGGTAGTCAAATAAATTAAGCAAAAGAGCTTAAGGAATTTTAAAGATACCGATTAAATTAAATTGTCAATAATTAAATTTAATTGACGGGTATCAAAAATCTTAACATAACGAGTTGAGCTAAGCATTTATAACAGGAGCTCAATGCAAACTGATCTTGAGATTATGACTAAGAATGCAGTTATAATTTTTTAGTGGTGTGAACTGTAATTTAGTATTTTATAAAAATTGCAGAAGTCGCTGCAAGGTTTTCATAATTACTGAAACCGCTGAAAAGTTTGCATATTTGCGAAAATTACTGGATAGGTATCTGAATTACAGTAGAAGTTTATGTTATAATTACTTCACAGGTCCCTGTTGTAATTCTATAAATATGAGAGTCAGAAGAACCAAAATCATAAGTTGTCTTTCAAGATTAAGGTAGTCCAAGTTCTGCCAGTTTTAGTTTTCAGAGGTTCGTAACCCATACTACGTTCGAGAATCGCATCAGGAATACAGTAGAAGGTCTGACGGGAGATTCAACTCAAAAAATTAAAATTCGTAGTTGAGGATTCGACTAAAAGGTATTCATCTGAATTAACTGTGGTGGCACAGGTTTATTTTTTATCATTCGACATTAAAAAGTTTTTATCTGGAGCCTATTTTGGCAATTGCCCGTGCAGTTTTTATTTTTAAAAAAATTATTTATAAATAAATGATCTTGGCAGTTTGCCTCCGATAACATTTATATTTCTTTTAAACTGCATAAATAATGTATATTTATTTTATATATTCTTGTTAATTTAATAAATTCAGAAAATTCGATTTTAATTAAAATTTTGTAAAGCAAAATAAAATTAAGTTTTTTTTAATTAAAATTTTTTAATTAAATGAAATTTTTTTATTAAATCAGATATGTTTGAAAAATGTGAAAATTAATTTTGATTTCTAAATTAATTAAATGAAAAATATTTAACTTAATAAATTATTATTTTTGAAAAAATGTGTAACATAAAAATAAAACATTTTGAATGCCTTTAATCACTACCTTAACTATAATGTTAAAGAAAAAAATTATGCATTTATTGGTTATTTTATTTGTTACACATTAAAATACGAAAAGATGGTTTGACAAATTAAAATCTTTGGATCGTGTACACGAATAGATGTTTTAAAATCTTTCGAATCATGTGGTTTTTAAAATTAATAAATTTATTTTAATTAAATGGATTTTTATAACTCTAAAAAATATTTTAAAAATCTAAGTGAGAGAGAAAATTTATTCATAGATAAATCTCGCAGGGTCCGTTACTAGTTTGTAGGTAATATAATTAATTATGTGTCTTGACAGTAAGGCCTTCCTTCCCACCGAACAGAATTAATTGCGGTATCGCTAATATGAACCTCCTTTAGGAATAATTCTAGATAATTGTTAGCGCTGATCACTTCTTCACCTGAAGGGTTCATTGCGAAACGATTGATTTGGGATTAAATGGTAACTAACACTTAACTGTAAATAATAGTATCCTCTCTATCTGAATTACTACTATTATTTACTAAATCGAAACTATGCCAACTATTTAATTTTATTTGGTAGGGTCAATTGTTTAGAAAGTAAAATTAATTGAAATTGGCCTATCTGGACAAACGATAGAAAGTAGATGTCCTTCTATTGAGTTATGCTATTCATAGGGTACAAGACTGCAGGCAAATTTCTTTTAAAATGGTAGAGTGAATCAATTTTAAAATAAATTTAAAAATTTACTCGTCATAATTAACGATTATTTTTAATTATGCGAATCTCAAGATTAAAATAGCTTTCAATCCACTCGCGTCACTTCTCAATGAATATAAACTAACATGACCAAACTATGTAGACTAAGAAAGAAATTTAGACATTGTTTTAACTGCTGAGGACTACAAATTTGTCTTGACTGAGATTTGTCCATTAGTACTTGATGAGGGGGCGACTGAGCAGGAAATCCGAGCCCATCAAAAGTGGCAGAAAGCTGATCATATAGCTCGTTATTATATTTTAGCTTCTATGTCAAATATTTTGCTGCATCAACATCAATTTTTGTCCAGTGCCTATGACATGATTATGAATCTGAAAGAAATATTTAGAGATCAAAATCGTGCTGATAGGCAGGTGACCATGAAATCTCTAATGAATACAAACATGGCTGAAGGCATCCTAGTTGGGGGATTATGTTCTAAAGATGATCAGTCTTTTGAATTAACTAGAGATCTTAGGAGATGAAATTAATGGGAAAACCCAGGTCGATATCATACTTCAGTCACTGCTTGATAGCTTTAAACAGTTCTGTCTAAATTATTCTATGAATAAGCTCAGCTTTTCATTGGCAGAACTTCTTAAAGAATTTTAAGTAGTCGAGGGTGTTCTTAAGAAGTTAGGTTCTGTGTATGTGGTTAAAAAATGTTCTTCCTCTACACTGAAAGGCAAGAAGATGAAAAAAGTTTAGAAATAGGGAGGCACAGGTCTAAAAGCAGCAAAGGGGCTAGAAGCTTGTGTGAAAAAGCTGAGAGGCAAGTGTTATCATAGTAACCAGTTTGGGCATTGGAAAAAGCAGTGTCTGGTTTTTCTAAGTAAGCAGAACATACCAAATGATTTCTTTTCACTAGTGGTTAAAATATGTTTAGCGGTATTATATACCGGTACCTGGTGTGTAGATATGAGAGCCACTAATCATATCTGTAATTTTTACAAGAATTTTACGAAATCAGCCAGTTCAGTGATAAAAAAATTTACCTACATATAGGCAATAATACCAGGGTGGCAGCAATTGTAGTAGGAGATGTCACTCTCAGTTTTAGTAGAGATAGAATTTTAATTTTGAAAGATTGTCTTTATGTACCTTCAATTAGAAAAAATTTAATTTCGATTTCTAATTTAATAACGGGTAAATATTTTATTCATTTTAACCACTCTGTGGTTATTAAAAAAATAAATATTTTATTTATTCCGGTACATTGGTGGATGATCTGTATGTTATATCTTCTATCTCTTCTATACTATAACTAACTAAATTGAATAACATATATAATTCACCGTATAAGATAAAATTTTCTTCTTTAATGAACCAAACATTTCTTTGGCACTTACGCTTGGGTCATATTAATCTAAAAAGGACAAATAGAGTGGTAAAAGATGGACCTTTTGCTTCATTGAAAGTGGAGGTACTTTCAGTCTGTGAATCCTGCTTAGAGAGTTAGATGACCAAGAGACATTTTTCGGCTAAATGCTATAGAGCTAAAGAACCGTTAGAACTGGTTCACTCTGATGTGTGTGGTCCTATGACAATATGAGTTAGAGGTGATTTTGAGTACTTTGTCAGTTTCATTGATGACTATTTAAGGTATGTATACATTTACCTGATGCACCATAAATCTGAATGATTTGAGAAATTCAAAGAATTCAAGGCGAAGGCGGAGAAGCATTTGGGTAAGAGTATTAAATCACTACGATTCCACCGTGGTGGAGAGTACATCTTTGGAGATTTTAGGGACTACTTGTTGTCAGTTGGGATTATATTCCAATTGACTGCACCGAGCACTCTGTAACAGAATGGTGTAGCAAAAAGAAAGAATAGGACTCTTATGGAGATGGTAAGGTCAATGATGAGTTATTCAGGATTATCCGATTCATTTTGGAGAATTACATTAGAGACAATGGCTTATATTCTGAACTTGGTATCTTCTAAGTCAGTATCTTTTACTCCTATAGAATTATGGACCGGGCATATGCTAAGTCTGAGACATATTTGAATTTTAGGGTGTCCAACACATGCGCGAAAAGGGAACATGCGTAAGTTAGAACCGAAGATAGAAGTCTGTTTCTTTGTCGGGTATTTCAAGGAAACGAATGGTGGTGTATTTTATAATCTTAAGTATCAGAAGGTTATTGTTAACACAAATGCCCAATTCTTAGAAGAGAATTATATTATGGACCACAAGCCTAAAAGTAAAATTGTTCTGAAAGAATTGGGAGAAAATACTAGTAGAACGGAAGATGATCCACAAATCACTGATATTCCATTATCTCGTCATTGTGGAAGGATTATCAGGACAAGTGTATATCAAGATCAGGATACAATCATTAACATGCTTAACGAGCATGTAGGTATTGGTGCATAGGGATTAGATTTTGCGTAGCGTGTTACTGCTAGTTCACAGACGCAGGTAGTACCTCGTCGCAGTGGGAGGGTTGTTCATCAACCCGGTCGGTATTCTAATCAGGTCTCGAAACTTGTAGAACCACCTGAAGGAATAAAATCCATTGAATATAAGTGGATCTATAAGTGAAAGAGAGGAGCAGACAAAAATGTTGAAATCTTTAAAGTTTGGTTTGTTGCAAAAGGGTTTACCAAGAAAGAAGGGACCGATTATGAGGAAACTTTTTTGCCGGTAGCTATGCTTAAGTCTATCTAGATTCTCTTATCCATTACAGCGTATTTCGATTATGAAACTTGACAAATAGATGTGAAGACAGTTTTCTTTAACGAAAATCTTGACGAGTGTATCTATATGATACAATCAGACGATTTCACAGCGAAGGGCAAGGAACACATGTTGTGCAAGTTTAAGAAATTCATTTATGGACTTAAGCATATATTGAGGTCTTAGAATACTCAGTTTGATCAAACCATAAAGTTTTATAGTTTTGATTAGAGGTCAAATGAATCCTGTGTGTACAAAAAGCGTGACGAAAGCGTGGTAGTCTTTCTAATACTTTGTGTAGATGATATCTTGATTATCGAAAATGATGTGGGGGTGTTATCTTTGGTTAAAGTATGATTATCTAAGCAGTTCGATATGAAGGACTTGGAAGAGCCAACCACATAATTGGGATCAAGCTTTTACGAGATCGAAAAAAAAGGATGTTGGGCTTATCACTACCAAAGTATATTGATGATATTCTTACTCGTTTTAACATGCAGAATTCCAAGAAAAAGTTTCTCCCTTTCAGGCATGGAATCACTCTATCAAATGATCAGTGTCCTAAGACACTTGATGAGATAGAAAAGATGAAGGCAGTTCCTTATACTTCAGCAATAGAAAGCCTAATGTATGCTATACTTTGTACTAAACCCAGCATCTACTTTGTCATTGGCATGGTTAGCAGATATCAGTCTAACCTAGGGCAGGAGCATTGGACTGCGGTAAAGAATATAGTCATGTATCTAAAAAGGACTAGGAATTATATGTTGATTTACCAAACAGACAGTCTAGTACCTTTGGGGTACATGGACTCGAATTTTTAGTTAGAAAAAGATTCTCGTAAGTTTACCTCATGATATGTGTTTACCTCAGGAGGTGGAGTTATTAGTCGAAGGAGTATCAAGCAGTCCTGCATTGCTGATTCCACCATGGAGGCTGAGTACGTGATAGCTTCTGAAGCAGCCGAGGAAGCCGTTTGCCCTAAGAACTTCCTATTAAATTTAGATGTGCTGCCTTCAATTTAGTCGGCTATTACACTTTATTTTGACAATAGCGGAGTGGTTGCAAACTCGAAGGAGCCAAGAGTCCATAAGAAAGAAGAGTACATTAAACATAAGTATCACTTGATACGAGAAATTATACAGAAAAGTGATATTGCTATGACTAAGATTGCACCAGGAGACAACCTTCCAGATCCTTTTACAAAGAGTCTTATGATTAAGACTTTCGATAGTTATATAGAGGGCATGAGAGTCAGATGTATGGTAGTATAATTTTGAGTATAAGTGGGAGATTGTTAGGGTTGTATACTAAAAATCATAAATTTATTTTGATTTTAGTATTTAATTTTATTTTAATAAAATTATTTTATTTTATTTTATGAGAATCTTAATGAGCAATATATGCAATATTATTTTTGTAATGTTATGCATAGTTGTCCTTTATTATGTACAGTATTTAATCTGGTGTGTAGAGCACGACTTGCACATAGAAGACCAGATTATAGGTTCTTGCAGAATATAAATTTAGTTAACAGTTTAGATGAAAATGGACAAACTATCGGTATGACTATAACACAAAGTTTTAGTAGACCTGTTTTGGTCATGAGGAACATATAATAGTGTCGTATATTGTTTTGAATCGCTGTACTAATACACTTTGTGTGTATTGAATATGACCACATTGGGGTAATTAATTTTATATTATCTATATAAATTAATTCACACCCCAAGGTTATTATGGGTGCTTATGCTCTTAATTTTGAAATAATTATTATTTGCGTATATTTAATATTTGTTACTTTGATTCATTATTTATCGGGGAGGTCAGCAAGCTTTCTGGCCACATGCTTCTTTAAATGTGGAAAAAAAAGTTATTGCGTACTGTTTGACCATGCCTTGCACCATTCTTGGTATTGGAAGGTATATTCTTGACTTTATTCAGAAGGTATACTGAGTGAAGACCTACCAGCCTTTTCATGTGAATATAGATTTTTAGAACCCCTCTTTTAGGATCAATAAATCTTTTAAGGTTATGTGATTTTCTTTTTTATGTATGCTTTTGTTTGTATAGTTAGCACCCTATTTAGGGTTAATTTTTGTCCTCCCGATCCGTTATTGAGGATGAGCTATTTTGAGTTTAGGCCCGACTAATTAGTCTTTTAGTTTACGTGAGCCCTTTCAGTTCATAGACTCAGGTTAATAGCGCCGAGAAAAGAAGAACCTATACGCACTTAGGCCCGATCAGTTGAGATTGCCAATGGCAGACCCAGAACTGACCATGGTTGATATGATGAGAGAAATTCTGGAATTGCAACGGACAGTCGAAGGAGTTAATACCGCTGTAACGAATCAAGCTAGGATCCAGACTTAGTGTCAGGCTCAAATCCAAGCTTTACAGACCCGGGTTGTAGACCCCAATGTGATTGTTCTGAATTACCCTAAAAATGGTATAGCTTATAACATTTGGGATGATAATGTAGGACTCGAGGGAGCCCAGCCAGTAGTTGTACAACCCGTTTGGCCAAGAATCCAAAAAATCTTGGCCACCAAGGAGTCGATCTTGTCTATTAAGGTCGATAAATTAGAGAAGATTTTGAGGAAAGCCCGGGGGATTAAGGACTACATGCTAGATGCCGGAGAACTCTGCTTATTCCCCAATGCTAAGTTGCCCAAGAAGTTTAAAATGCCTGATATGGAGAAGTTTTACGGGATTGAGGACCTGAGGATCCATTTGAGAATGTATGTGGGAACTTTGTCACCGATGGGTATCAATAATCAGTTGAAAGCCCAGCTTTTCCAGTGGTCTTTGTAAAGAGCCGCTCAAAAATAGTTTCTGTCTTTAGATGCTGCAAAGACGAGGACATGAGAGGACATTGCCCCTGCATTTGTCAATCAGTACAACTACAACATCTAGCTCGATGTCACCACCCAGGAACTCGAGACAATTCGGTAGGAGGCCAAAGAATCTTTTGTCGAGTTCCTGACCCGGTGGATGGCTAAGATAGCCAAAATGACAAGTCAACCTACTGAGAAGGAGCAAGTAAGAATGGTGGTGAAGAACTTGCAGCCATAATTTTGAAAATATCTGATCACGTAGCCGTTGATGGTAATTGAGTAGGTTTTTTATGCTAAGGTACAGATAAAGGATGCTCTGCAATTTGAGAATATTGAAAAGAGAGAACCGAGTCAAAGAACAGTTCGGAAGCCATACGTCAATAATAAGAGCAATGCTGCCAATGCCATAAGCCGAAGTTATGAAGTAAAATTATTGAATCATAACTCGAATCAGGCAAGCTCATCTGCTCAGTTGGCAGTCCAAAATCCTATCTGAAATCAAAAGAGAACCTTCACACAACTCACTGTGCCTTTGAAATCCATTCTGATCCATCTAATTGAAAGGAGTTTCGTAAAGCCTCTGGAGGCGACCCTGCCTACAAATCCTTTGCTACCTCAGTACAATCCTACCCAATACTACACCTTTCACTAGGGGTACGGACATCTGACTAACAATTGCATGCGGCTTCGACATGAGATCCAAGATTTGATTGATAACAAAGTGATCCCTCCGCCCATCGCTGTACAAAAACTAAACATTACTACTAACCCTCTTTCGAATCATGCCAATCAGTAGAATGTAAACGCTATCGAGGGAGGATCAGAAAGTTATGAACCCATTAAATTCATAGTTTTCGTAATAGAACCAAAATCGATTGCAGATTTTCTATCCGGGCAGGAGGTGTTGTAGATTGATGACCTTATTTAGGAATTGATTGATGAAGATTCTTTCAACTTGTCAATTTTCATTTTCCATGAAGAGAAAATCCCTGCCCCTACCAATGATGAGGAAGATGAAGAAGTTAAATGCCTATGAGAAGATTTGGCCTGCCTCGAGGCATTAGATGATTTAGAAGAGGCCAAAATCGACATCAAGTGGCATGTCCCGACTATCCCGAGCGATGATACAACCTGGCACTGTGGGAGCTTGGTATGGGAAAGCCAACCCGAGTTTTGAAAGAGAAGGAATAGGATAAACAGTATTAGAAGTAGGGACTGGGAGTCCTTTAAGGAGAAAGATAGAGAATCTTCAATGAAAAAGGATGTTGATAGTGAGAACAAATAGGAAGAGAGTCTGTCAGTCGGTACGAAAGCCGAGAAGAAGAAGGAACAGAAGGAGGAAAGTGCTCCCAAAGTGAATTCATTGGAAACCATGAGTCCTGCGTTTGATCTTTCCATATACATTGTTCCTCTCTATGAGCCAAAATCGATGACACCTTTACCTAAGAAAACTATCTTATGTTCTCTCTAATGGGATTATCAAGAGGAGAACGACATGTGGGAGTTAGAAGAGGTTGAACAAGAATTCACAGATATATAATATGATGAAGGAGAAGAAGTGCCAGAATGGCACCCGATAGTTGAAGAACCACATGACCATGGAGGCCCGTGGGAACCTTGGGGCCCTTCCCCACCATATGGTTATGAAGACCCGTTGGACGAAGTCTCGCTGCCACAATTTTTTGAGCTGGAGGTCAAAATCAGTGAAGAGTTCGATTGGTTTTCGAAGAACATAATGGGAATTGAGGAAGACTTTTGGGAAAATAAAGGAGGGAATGAGGAGAATGCTAAGACAGACAACTTCTGGGCCTTCCTATAGAAAGGATGCCTGGTGGCCAAAATTTGGGAGGTGATTGACCAGTTTGAAGGACTATGGGAGCCCAAAAAGCAGATAGAGCATTTGACAATAAGTGGGAGACATTTTAAGACTGTGCGGTTATAAAAGGGACAACCAAGTAGGGGCACAGAGGAGCCAATGAAGCAGACAGAAAGAGTAGAAAGACAGAATAGTGAGGAGGAAGACGCAGTTCTAGAATAACTTAAGAAGACATAAGCCAATGTAAGCATTTGGGTGTTGCTTGTAGCATCCTACAAGCACCGATAAGCCTTCTTAAAATCCTTGAATAATGTGGACGAACTAATTGATGTCTCTTCGGACCAACTAGTTGAAATGCTCATACCCGAGAAATAGTCCAGTGTTATTGCTTTCAGTTACAGGGATTTTCCAACAGAATGGCCATCCCACAATAAGCCGTTACATCTAACCGTCAAATGTCTAGGGAAATGGGTACCAATTGTTCTGGTTGACAACGGTTCTGCCCTCAACGTATGCCCGTTGCAAACTGCTTACTGCCTAAGATTGAAGACGCAAGATTTCAAGCTGAGTGCACAGGGGGTACGGGCATGTGATAACACACGAATAGATGTCTTGGCATTGGTGACTTTTGTTGTAATAGTGGAAGCTTTGAAAAGTAAAGTAGAGCTTCATGTCCTTGATGTGCCAGCATCATTCAATCTATTACTGGAAAGGCCATGGCTACACGACCTATTGATTAGAGCCGATCCGTTCACCATCCACCAAAAGGTAAAAGTGATCAAAGATAGAGTAACTATCACTATACCGGGAGAAACTAGCTTGTCAACCATGCTCAGCGATGCTACCCCACTTCTTGAGATCCAACCCGAGGAGGAGGATTTTTTACTAAACGGGTTTGATTTTAATGAAACCAAGACCGTATAAGTTCTGATGAATGATGAGGGGAGCTATGTCAATCCAAGGGTCATGGCCATGATAAAGGAAATGTCCTACTATCTTGGTATGAGATTAGGTAAGCATCTGTAAGGGATTTCAGAGCCAATCCTGGTGAATCACAATCGCCATGGATACGGACTGGGATACAAGCCAGAACTAGAAAAATCAAGCATGGAGAAGTATGGGCTAATGCTGAATGGCCGTTTCATCAAATAAAGGAACGATTTCCCTTACTACGGGTTCCCTGAACCATAGATAGAAGAAAAGACCAACACAAAATTGCTAGGATTAGAGATCTTTTTTGGCCATCAACTATCTGACAGTGATGAAGAAGCCGAGATTTGGTAGATAGGTTTCGCTGGAAAGATGTAGGCAGATTGGGCAAATCTTTGTGAAAAAGGAGATCTGAGATTTTTCTTCAATGAAGAGATGGCTCAGGTGCGTATAGGCAATGATAACGAAGATGAGGACGTGCTAATAATGGAAGCTGACGCACCTACGGATAACACCTCACTTATCATGGATGCAACTAAAATAAAAAAGAGTCAGTTTGTTGAGTCTTTTATTATGCATTATGTAACAAGTGGGTTGGAGTCTGTTGAATCTGTCTTTACCAAGTCTGTTAACACTGAGTCCGCTGGGAATGCATCTGTTGGCATCCCGATCCCTTTCTATTTTGAGTCTCAAGATGTAACCCTTTTGAAATCAATAAAATAAAATTAGACTTTGCTTACTTTACTGTGTCTTAAATATTTTGTCTTGATTCCAAAGATTTTAACAAATTTGAGGAGGATATCCCCCAAGAAATAAAATTTTTAATTGAAAAATAAGAAGAAATGCGAGCTAAGCCTATAATCGAAAAAACTGTTTCAATAAATCTTAATAATAAAAATATTCCACAAATGATTCAAGTTGGTTCCACACTATCTTTAAAGAAACGTGAACAACTAATGTTTTTAATAAAGAAATTTAAAGATATTTTTGCGTGGTTCTACGAAGATATGCCTGGCATAGACCCCGACATTGTACAACACTAAATCCCTTGGTACCCCGATGCCAAACACGTTAAGCAAAAGATGAGAAGGAATAGGCCAAATTGGGTACTCAAGATTAAAGAAAAAATTACCAAACGGATAGACGTTGGATTCCTTATGGTGACAGAGTACCCAAAATGGGTCGCTAATATTGTTTCGGTACCAAAGAAGGATAGAAGGATCTGAGTATATATCGACTTCTGGGATCTTAACAGGGCTAGTTCGAAGGATGACTTTCTTTTCCCCCATATGGACGTATTGGTAGACAACACCACTAAGAACGCGCTCTTGTCTTTTATGGATGGATTTTCAGGGTATAATCATATTCTGATGTCTTCGGAAGACTGAGAGAAGACTACTTTCACAATGCCTTTGGGCACCTACTCTTATAGAGTTATGCCATTTGGACTAAAGAACGCGGGAGCAACCTACCAAAAGGCTGCGACCACGTTGTTGCACGACATGATACACAAGAAAGTAGAAGTATACGTGGATGACATGATCGTGAAATCCAAAACTCGGGAAGGACACGTCGCTGCACTAAGAAAATTCTTCGAGCAAATCAGAAAGTACAGGACGTGCTTGAACCCTCAAAAGTGTGCCTTTGGAGTTACAGCAGGGAAATGCTCGAATTCGTGATCACACAATGAGGCATAGAGGTAAACCCTTCAAAGATAGAGGCCATTCTTGAAATGCCTCCCTCAAAGACCGAGAAGGATGCAAGGAGCTTCTTGAGAAAGGTTCAGTTCATCAGTCGTTTAATCACAAAGCTAACCACAACCTGTGAACCCTTATTTTGACTCTTGAAGAAAGGGATCAAGTTTCAGTGGGACCAGTAGTGTCAGGACGCTTTTGAAGCTGTATAGAAGTATCTGCAAAACTATTTAGTTTTGTCACCACCAGAACCCAGTAATCCTTTGATACTATACCTATCAGTGATTGATTTAGTAATGGAGAGTATGTTTGCACAGGAAGACAAAGCCTGGGTATAAATAGTGCTCTACTACTTGAGTAAGAAGATGTTCGAATGTGAATGGAAGTATACGCCTTTGGAGAAGACTTACTGGGCGCTAGTCTGGGCATCTAAGAAGTTACGTCATTACATGTTAGCATACCAAGTTGTTCTGATCTCAAGGATGGACCCACTCAAATACCTTTTTAAAAAGCCAAAATTGACAGGAAAGTTAGCCCAGTGGTTTCTAATGCTAGTTGAGTTTGACTTGTAGTATGTCACAAAAAATCAGTAAAAGGGAGAGCAATCACTGAGTTCTTAGCCAACCACCCTATCAATGGAGAAGAAGAGCCTGAATTTGAGTTTCCCGATGAGCAGATGCTAAAGATTAAGAAGGATTAGTGGACCCTCTTTTTCAATGAAGCCTCAAACCAATACGGTTATGGGATAAGGATACTCCTTATCACCCCCGATGATTCTCATATTCCTTTGGCTTTTAGGTTGAGTTTTGAGGTCACTAACAATCAGGCCGAGTACGAAGCTTGCTTAGTTAGAATGGAAGCCGCCTTAGAATTAGGGGTAAGAAAGTTAGAGGTTATAAGAGACTCAGCTTTGGTCGTATCCCAGGTGAAGGGAGAGTGGAAGGTTAAAGAAGAAAAGCTGGTCCAATATCACTTAGTGCTCGAGCTAAAGATCCCCTGCTTTGAAAAGGTGGTATTCATCCATGTTCCGAGATTGTTGAACAATTTCGCCGATGCCTTGGCCACTCTGGCATCGATGATAGACATACTCTCGGGATAAGGATGAGGTCTTTAAAAATTCAACAAAAGAATGTACCCGCGATCAGCAACATCGCTACTACCCAAGAAGCCAATGATGGGTTACCATCGTAGCACGACATTTAAAATTTCATCAAGAAGAGAGAATATCCGAGCCAAGCCAATAAAAAAGACTAGAGAGCTATCAGGGGACTTGCTACTCAGTTCAAAATCTGTGGAGAAAAATTGTATAAAAGAGGATATCTGGAGTCAATAAGCTTTGTGTCGACACGAAAAAGGGACGTGAGGTGATGAGAGAAATTCATAGAGGAGTTTACGGATCTCACATGAGCAGAATGATGCTGGCTAAAAAGATCTTACGCTAAGGATATTTCTAAATGACCATGGAAGCAGGCTACTATCAGTTTTTTCGGAGGTGCCGAAAGTGCCAGATCCACGCAAACCTCGTGCATGTACCACCATCTCAGCTGTATAACATAATCTCACCCTGACTGTTCTTAGTTTTAGGAATGACATCAGAGGGAAGGTTGCACCCAAGACATCGAATGAACGCGAGTTTTTTCTCATGGCAATTGATTATTTCACAAAGTGGGTCGAAGCTACTTCTTACTTAGTCTTGAAAGCCTCCCAAGTAGCCAGGTTCATCAAAAAAAATCTCATATGTTGGTACGGAGTCCCATATGAGATAATTTTCGACAATAGTTCCCACTTTTAAGGAGAAATTTTAGACCTCTTGAAAGAGTATCAAATTGTCGCCACAAATTTTCGTCGTACAGACCGCAAACCAATGGAGCTGTGAAAGTCATAAGTAAGAATGTGAAGAAGATCCTACATAAAATGATAGAAGGAAGCAAGGATTGGCCAAAAAATTTACTATTTGCGCTTTCGGGATACTAGACATCGATTAGAACTGCCACTGGACCAAACACCCTATGCCTTGGTCTAGGGAATGGAAGTAGTTATGCCCATAGAATTGAAGGTCCCGTCTCTAAGAGTAATGGCTGAAAGCAATATTCCTGGGTCAAAATGGCAAAGGGATAGGTTCAAAGAGTTGCTCCTTTTTTATGAAAGGAGGCTCAGAGCCCTATTTCATGTTCAAGGATATCAAAGAAGGATAGCTTGAGCATTCAACAAGAAGGTTAAGTCCCGAAACTTGAAGAAATGTGACTTAGTACTCAAAGAGATCAAAGCTCCCATCATTGATCTAAGGGGAAATTTTAAGCCTAATTGGGCTGGACCCTATCTCATTAAGACATTGATGTCGGGAGACACTGCCATCCTTATGAATTTGGATAAAAATATTTTCTCTACACCCATCAACTCAGACTAACTTAAAAGATTCTATCCTTGAGAAAAAAGCCTGCAAAAGGAAAACATCAATACTCGAGTGTAATGTTAGGGTTGTATAGTGAAAATCATATTTCTCGTATTTAACTTTATTTTAATAAAATTAATTTTTTTATTTTGTGAGAATCTTAATGAGCAATATATACAATATCATTTCTTTAAGTGTTATGCATGGATGTCTTTTATTCTATACAGTATTTAACCTGGTGTGTAGAGTACGGCTTGCACACAGAAGACCAGATTTTAGGTTCTTGTAAAATATAAGTTTTTTATTCACAGTTTAGATAAAAATAGACATACCATCGGTATGACTGTAGTATAGAGTTTTAGTAGGCGTGTCTTGGTTACGAAAAATAGATAATAGCGTCGTTTATTATTTCGACTCTCTGTACTAGTACACTTTATGTGTATTGAACGGGACACATTGGAGTAATTAATTTTATACGAATTATATAAATTAATTCGTACCTCAAGGTTATTATGAGTGTGCTTATGCTATTAATTCTAAAATAATTATTGATTTGCATATATTTTATATTCGTTGTTTTGATTCATTAGAGGGTGCGATCTTATATGGGTCTATATTCCCGATAAGTTGGATAATAATATTTTTTATATATTAATTATTGACGAAATTCACGTCTCAAATGATCAAGATTAACGATATCCCCTGAAAGAAACTTATAAGTTTTGACCGGGTTAAACTTTACAGGTGAATTTGATTATCCGATAGTCAAATAAGTTAAGCAGAAGGGCATAAAGAATTTAAAGATTCCGATTAAATTAAATTATCAGTAATTAAATTTAATTTGCGGGTATGAAAAATCTTAACGTGGGGAGATGAGTTAAGCATTTAATAATAGAAACTCAATACAAGATGGTCTTGAGATTATGACATAGAGTGCAATTATAATTTTTTACTGGTGTGAATTGTAATTTAGTATTTTATAAAAATTATAGAAATCGCTACAAGGTTTTCATAATTACAGATATCGCTGAGAGTTTTGCTTAATTGCGAAAATCACTAGATACGTATCTGGGTTACACTAAAAGTCTTTGTCATAATTACCCCATTGGTCCCTACTATAGTCTTATAAATATGCGGGTAGGTTTAACTAAATTCATAACTTGTGTTCAAGACTAAAGCTGATTAGGTTCTGCCGGTACGAGTTCTCGAAGGTTCCACTTCTTTAATGAATTAGACGTTTCTCTAGCACTTACACACTTGGGTTATATTAATCTAAAAAGGATAAACAGACTAATAAAAGATGGACCTTTAAGTTCATTAGAAGTGGAGGCACTTTTCATTTGTGAATCCTGCTTAGAGGGTAAGATGATCAAGAGACTCTTTTCAGCAAAAGGCCAAGAGCTAAAGAACTGTTGGAACTGATTCACTCTTATATGTGTGGTCCTATAACAACCTCAGCTAGAGGTGGCTTTGAGTACTTCGTCAATTTTATTGATGACTACTTAAGGTAAGCATACATTTTTCAAATGCACTGTAAGTCTAAATGCATTGAAAAATTCAAAGAGTTCCAGGCGAAGGTGGAGAAGCGTTTGGATAAAAGTAACAAATCACTACGATCCAATCGTGGTGGGGAGTACCTCTTTTGAAAGTTTAGAAACTACATGTCATCATAAGGGATTATATCCAGTTGACTGCACCGGGCACTCCACAACAGAATGGTGTAGTAGAAAGAAGGAATAAGACTTTTATGGAGATGGTAAGGTCCATGATGAGTTATTCAGGTTTACTCGATTTATTTTAGGGACTTGCATTAGAAACAGCGGCTTACATTCTGAACTTGGTACCTTCTACTCCCACATAATTGTGGATTGAGCGTAAGCTTAGTATGAAATACATTTGAATTTGGGGATATCCAACACATGTGCTAAAAGGGAACGCGGTTAAGTTGGAACCAATAATAGAATTCTGTTTCTTTGTGGGGTATCCCAAGGGAACGAAGGGTAGTTTATTTTCTAATTATAAGGATCAGAAGGTCATTGTTAGCACCAATGCCCGATTCTTGAAAGAGAATTAAATTATGGACCATATGCCCAAAAGTATTCTTGTTTTGAAATAAATGAGAGAAAATTCCAGTAGAACGGAAGAAGAACCACAAGTCACTGATATCCCATTGCCTCATTGTAGTGGGAGAATTATCAGGATATGTGCAAATTATGAACAGGGTACTGATGCACCGCGTTCAGATTCTGCACAGACACAATTAGTGCCTCGTCGTAATGGGAGGGTTGTTCATCAATCTGATCGGAATATATTCTTGAGAGGGTCTTTTAACAGGATCTCGACAGAACTGGATACCGAATCTTGTAACTATAATGAAATATTTTAGAACAAAGATGTAGACATTTAGCAAAAGACTATGAAATCTGAGATAAAATTTGTATATTCTAATCAGGTTTGGGAACTTGTAAAATCATCTGAAGGGATAAAATCCATTAGATGCAAGTAGATCAACAAGAAAAAGAGAGGAGCAGACAAAAATGTTGAAACCTTCAAAGTTAGGCTTGTTGCAAAAAGGCTCATTTAGAAAGAAGGGATCGATTATAAGGAAATTTTTTTGCCAGTAGCCATGCTTAAGTCTATCTGGATTCTCTTATCCATTGTTGCTCATTTCGATTATAAAATTTTAAAAATGAATGTCAAGACAGCTTTCTTTAACAGAAGTCTTGATGAGTATATCTATATGGTATAACCAGACGATTTCATAGTAAAGGGTTAGGAGCACATATTGTACAAACATAAGAGATCTATTTATGGACTTAAGCAGGCATCAAGGTCTTAAATACTCTGTTTGATCAATCTATAAAGTCATATAATTTTGATCAGAGTCCAGACAAGTCTTATATATACAAGAAGCGTAACAGAAGCGTTGTGATCTTTTTAGTACTTTATGTAGATGATATCTTACTAATTAGAAACGATGTGGGGGCATTATCTACAGTAAAAGTATGATATATTTGGACAGTTTGATATGAAGGATTTGGGAGAAGTCAGTCACATCATTGGAATCAAGCTTGTGCGTGGTAAAAAATAAAGGAAATTGGGCTTATCACAAGTAAAATAGATCAATGATATCCTTGCTTATTTTAGCATGCAGGATTTCAAAAAATGGTTTCACCCTTTTAGACATGAAATCACTCTATCCAAGGATCAGTATCCTAAGATACCAGATGAGATAGAGAAGATGAAGGCGGTTCTTTATGCTTTGGCAGTAGAAAGCCTAATGTATGCTATACTTTGCACTAGACCCGACATCTACTTTGCCGTTAGCATGGTTAATAGATATTAATATAATCCAGGGCAGGAGCATTGGACTACAGTAAATAATATAATCAAGTACCTGAAAATGACTGAGGATTATATGTTAGTTTACTAGGAAAACAGTCTACTACTTTTAGGGTACACAGACTCAGATTTTCAATTAGACAAAGATTCTCAAAAGTCTATCTCAGGATTTGTGTTTACTTTAGGAGGTGGAGCTATAAGTTAGAGGAGTATCAAGCAGTCTTACATTGCTGATTCTACCATAGAGGCCGAGTACGTGATAGCTTCTGAAGCAGTCAAGGAGGCTGTTTGGCTTAGGAACTTCTTATTGGATCTAGATGTGATCCCTTCAGTTCAGTCAGCTATTACACTTTATTATGATAATAGCGGAGCGATTGCAAACTCAAAGTAACCAGGAGTCTACAAGAAAAGAAAGCACATTAAGCATAAGTATCACCTAATACGAGAAATTGTACATAGGGGTGATGTTGCTGTGACCAAGATTGCATCAGGAAATAACCTTGCAGATCTTTTTACAAAGAGCTTACTGATTAAGACTTTTGATAGCCATATAAAGGGCATATGAGTCAGATGTATGACAGCATGATTTGGAGTATAAGTGGGAGATTATTAAGGTTGTATACTGAAAATTATGTTTTTAATATTTAATTTTATTTTAATAAAATTAATTTTTTTATTTTATAAGAATCTTAATGAGTAATGTATACAATATCATTTCTTTAAGTGTTATGCATGGATGTCTTTATTCTATACAGTATTTAATGTAGTACATAGAGTACAACTTGTACACAGAAGACCAAATTTTAGGTTATTGCAGAATATAAATTTTTTGTTCACAGTTTAGATGAAAATAGACATACAATTAGTACGACTATAGCATAGAGTTTTAGTAGGTCTGTCTTGGTTACGAAAAATAGATAATAACGTCGTCTATTGTTCTGACTCTCTGTACTAGTACACTTTATGTGTATTAAACGGGACACATTTGGGTAATAATTTTATACTAACTATATAAATTAATTTACACTCCAAGATTATTATAAGAGTGCTTATGCTCTTAATCTTGAAATAATTATTGATTTGCGTATATTTAATAATCGTTATTTTGATTCATTAGAGGGTGCGATCTTATATTGGTCTATATTCTCTACAGGTGGATTTGATTGTTCAGCAGTCAAATAAGTTAAACAGAAGGGTTTAAGGAATTTGAAGATATCGATTAAATTAAATTGTCAGTAATTAAATTAAATTGGTGGGTATCGAGAATCTTAATGCGGGAAGAAATGGTAAGCATTTAATAATAGGAGCTCATTGTAATATGGTCTTGAGATTATGGGTCAGAGTGCAATTATAGTTCTTTAGTGGTATGAACTATAATTCAGTATTTTATGAAAATTGTAGAAACCACTGCTAGTTTTTTATAATTATAGATATCGCTATGAGGTTTGCTTAATTGCGAAAATCGCTGATACATGTTTGTGTTTCACTGGAAATCTTACTCATAATTACTCTCAAGGTCTTTGCTGTAACCCTATAAATATGCTGGTTGGTTGAACCAAATTTATAACTTGTCTTTAAGACTAAAGCTGACCAGGTTCTATCGATACAAGTTTTCGAAGGTTTGTAGCCCACATTATTTTCAGGAATCGCATAAGGGAATATAGTAGAAGATCTTATGGGAACTTCAACTCAGAATAAAAAATCGTAGTTGGAGAATCGACCAAAAGGTATTCTTCTAAATTAACTGTGGTGGCATGGGTTTTTATTTTGATCGTTCGACTTCAAAAGGTTTATCTGGAGCCCGTTTCGGCAATTACCCGTCTAGTTATTTTTTTTTATCAAAAATCGTTTATAAAAATAATGATCTTGGCAGTTTTGCCTTCAACATGTAACCGGAGCCTCGAACTACGTCATGACTTGATTCCTTTCTTCGAGATACGTAAGCATCTTCTGTCAAAAGTTCGACCCAAACTTTTGTTCAGAATTTCCTCTTTGTAACCATGTTTCAAGTAGTTGATCAATGTAAAAGCTTGCTTTAAATTTCTCTAATAAAAAGATTATGTTGTAAAAACAAAAAATTTTTAAGAAAAAGAAAAAAGAAAAAGGAATAACCATCGTAAACCAAAAAATGGAGAAACTTTCATTAATAAGTTTACCGAGACAATTTTTAAAAGATATAAAAGAGGCTCGCAAGTCCTCATCCTACAAGAAAAAAACTAAAAAGGAAAATAAGCAACATATTAAGGTACAGCAAAGCAAGTTCAAGTCCTCATTCTTTTTGCATCCCCTTTTTGTCCTGCCTGGCGCTCTGCCTCCATTTGCAGCCAAGCCTCGTAACTCACAGATAACCCGCTGTCAAAATCACCGCCAACCGGTATCCTCAGTTGAGAAGACCAAGCCCGCTGATACTTACCCAGGAAAGGAGCCCAGTGAGGGTGACTACACAGATGACTCACAAAAGTCTCGGGACAGACTTGGGTACGCCCAAACTGGAAAAGAATGCGATAAGGATGATAGAAGGTGGCTAGCTTCAAGCCAACCAACAACACCCCCGAACGGCCCATAGTCACAATCGTCATGGAAGATATCTTCAATCAAGGGCATAACTAGGAAATGTCCTCCCCGGTCAGAGAACTCAGGTAATCCCGCTAAGTAGCCTCAGTGGAGCACAATTGAAAAACCTGGCGACGAATGAAAGACTTCACACTATAACTGTTAGACATGGGCTTCTCCAGCAAATTCACCTTCTCCATCAGCCAAACTTGAGAGGAACAAAGAAAAAGGAGAGTTTAGTGAAAAAATCTGAGAGAATAAAAAAAATTGAGAGCTAAGTGGAAAAACATGAGAAAACACATAAAAAGAAGAGCTAAGTGGGAAAACCCGAGAGAAATATAGGAAAATGAAATTTGAGAGACTATCTACACCAGAAGAGCAGTTCTGGCAAAATAATGGGCACCCCTAGTGTGGACTGCATCAAGACCTAGCAACGTCTCGGTAAGAACCAATGGGATAGGATCTCGGCCCTTGTAGATATGATGAGCGACATCTACCAAGGAAGAGCTAACCCATCAGTCTAAAGGTCCTAAGAGGAAGCGAGATAAAAGGCAGATACAAAGAGCATGTTTTAGCTGAAACTCAAAAGAGAAGTCTCCAAGAGACCCCCGAGGCCCAAAGTAGTCCACAATCCAAGCCACATCGAGAGATCCGTCGTGGGTAATAATAGAAGCCTCACGCATGGAGTAACCACAGAGCTGCATCAATCTGTCCCTAGGACTCGAGAAAGGCATAGGAACTATTACCTCTTCTCGGCCCGAGATCTCCAGAATGGCCAAAAAGTCCTCAATAGTCGGATATAACTCCTCAACACCAAAATGGAATACATGAACTTCGAGATCCTACAGCTGGGCTGCTCCTCTCAGAAGATGTCAATCAACCCTCAGAGATCGTAGAGAAAATAGCGCATCTTGACCAAAGTTGAGAAAGTTCTAACGTTCAACTAGGAAAAAGTCGCTCATCTAAGCCGACAGAGAGTTGCTGTAAGAGTGGGCCATAAAGGGTATAAGGAAAATACAAGATATTCAGAACAGTGGAGTCGGGAATAGATACCCCTCTTTTATAGATCCAGAAATTGAGGGAACTCACAGAATCTGCACCAAGTTTCACGCCAAAACCCTTTGTTGCGGTCGACCCCTTTTTTCTACGGTCGCCACTTTGTAACCTAATGGCCGTCAACTTTTCATCCCAAACCTCACAGCTAAGATACCCATAATACAGACCGTAAACTTTTCTCCATAAACGTTCAGGCTGCCATATCCAAACCAAACGGCAGCAATATTCTTTCTCACGGCCGCCATATTTTTTTATGTAGAAATTTTTAGTAGCCTGTCCTCATTTTTCCAGCATGCCCCAAACTGAAGTTGTGAACCTGTTAGCAACTCACAACATGAAAAGCAATTCATATGACTAAATCACAACTCACAAGTCATACATCATTCATAATCAAAGTCTAAGTATTCAAAAGTAATTTTCATATCATAAAAGAGTCTAAGCATCCATGATAATTAAAAGGTGTAAACCACAAGACACGAAGGCCCAACCCATCAAAGGTAAAAGTAACATGCGTATGTGTATGACGCGTCATGCAAGCCAAGAGAAAAAGAATCAAAGGCATGTAGGCCCCATCAGTATATCTGTGCAGAATATCAAAGAGCAATATGTCTGTATCAGTGTGTCAAGACAGTATATCAGTGTGGATCAGCGTGTATCTGTGCAGCATGTGTCAAGGTAGTGTATCAATACAGTGAATCAGAGCAGTGCGATAGTGTGATCATAACAGAGTTTATGTAACACTGGGAGTCCAAGCCCAAGATGAAGAAGCAGCAGTAGAAGAAAAAGTCCGAGAGGAAGGTGCAACAGGTGCTGTGCGGCCACCAAAAGTCCTCGGTCCTCCGCCACACCCACGCTGAAAGAAGAAAAAGGGCCACATCAACTAAGGTATATAAATATGAGCATAAAGGAAAGAGTGCAAGATTGTAAATAAAATATAGAAAGTACCGCAACGGGGCCACTCCGGGGAGCATGAGGCTCCAAACCATAAGCCCAAAAAGCAACGTCCCAAGGCAGACCAATACCCTCAACCCGGTGATCAGGCAAAAGGACTAGTCGCATCACTCCCAACGCATCTGTTAAGAGAAGAACCAAATTAGAATCAACCAGATACGAGAATCGATACAGATATAAGAATTAGTGCAGTTGGATCATCGTAATCAGTTATAAATAACAATACGAAGAGTAGGAGAAAGGATGCTATACCTGCTCAACGCCAGGGGAAAGGAGAATCTCTGGGATCACTGGCTCGGGAATTTAGATCTAACGAAGAATCCTATCCATAAAGGTGTTCACTGTTCAAGAGAGCTCGGGATGAACAAGACTCGGAGCAGCGGGAGGAGGACCCCGCATGGCAGCATGAGCACCTATGGCAAGCATGAGCCTCTCCTGGGCAAAGACCATGTTGTCACGACCCTTGCCCTCCATTAGCGTGGCAACGTCGAGGCCCACTATGGCTCGGATGATCTCGGCCGTACGGAGGGTATCGTTCTGATGCATCCCCGCTGGAGGTGTCCTCGGGATACGAAAGTGATCATACCCCAAGGACTGGCGAACAACGCGCTCGTCGAAGTACCACTCCCTATAGAATGGCCCCTCAAGCAAAACGCGGGTCCAGGCAACCTCACGGCTCCGCATCAAATCAGCACCAGCTCGCTCCTCTATGCTGATCCGAATGTCCCAGCAGACCTAAAAGTTAAAGGAAACGTGTTAGCAAGTAGTGTATATGCAGAAAATGATAAGTGGGAATGAATAGAAGCATGAATAACTTACCCGGTCTGGAGTGAGGCTATCCAAGAAAAGGCAGCCATCATCCAAATCCTTCCCACCAGACTTCGTACTCTAATGGCGTCTGGCCTATCAAAGTGCCAGAGGAATCACGAGGGGGTTGTCACAAGAGTTTGCTGGCTGGCATATGCCTAGGAACTCGTAAGCCCAAAGCTATAGGAAAACAAGAGAAACGTCAGTATAGTTAAAATAGATATGCAGATATGGAAATGGAAAAGGAAAGCAGAGAAAGCAGAAAAGGCAGAAAAAACAGACATACCTCCCAGATACGCCAGTACCCACCAATGCTCAGATCCGAGGTCTTGGTGGCCGAGCTCATATACCCATACAAAGTGGCCAGTGCATCTCCTCCCCAGTCATAGGAGCTGATCTGGTCCACCACCACCATGGAAACAAGGTAGTGGAGGTGCACCATGTTCTCTAAGTTCGGGAATAAGGATATCCCGAACATATAGAGAAGGAATGCACTCGCCACCCACTTGAAATGGTGGATCACGGAGCAGGAAAAATGCCAGAAGATCGTCTTCAGCCACATATATCGTATACTCCCCTTATCGATGGAAGGGGGCACATAGCTGAGAAGGTGCAGAAGAGCCTCAAAGCTCCAGTAGATATCTGGATCGAATGGGATCGGGTCGTCGCCCATTCGAATCCCGGTGATGAGAGAGAAGTCGAGAGAAGTAAGGGTCACCTCAAATGTGGGAAGGTGAAAGGTGTTGGTGGTGTCCCACCACCTCTCTGTCAAAATTGTAAGGGTAACCCAGTCATTGCTAGTTCCCTCCAATGTGGTGACAATGCTGCTATAGCTAGCCCGATCAACGATCTCTCGGCTATGGGGTGGGAGCACTGTGTACCATTCCATGATGTTAGAAGATCCATTAAAACCTCGAATGCGAAGTCGCCCTTGAAACGAAACAAAACAAAAAAATTAGTGAACAAAAAAACAATAATGGAATCAACAAAATAATGAAAGCAAAACAAACAGAAATAATGACGGGATCAAAATCAAAGTACGTGACTAGATGACTGAAATAAACTAACAATAATCAAAACACAGGAAAACAAGACTAAAACAATACAGGCCAAAGTTTCACTCATTAGTTCGAAAACCTACGAACAACGACTCAACCCGATCAAAATCAATTTGTCAAGATCCAAATTCAAATTTACCAAAAACCCAGCTTCGCTCATACTTTCATTTCAAAATTCAATCTAAAACCCATTTGACATAGTTTCAATTCAACTCTGATCAAAATTCAAAAGAAAGTTTAAAATTTCAATTTCCTTTCCATATAGCCCCCAATCTACCTCGAATTCAACCTTGAAAAACTCAAAACTGTAGATGCAACCAAAATTTTGTCTCAACAAAGAATACAAAAAAAAAGTCAGTTTCAAACTTGACCGAACCTAGCCTCAACCCTATTTGGCCCCATTTTCAAAATCAAATCAATTCAAAACTTTAATCCAGAATAATGTCTTAACTCGCTAGTTCTGTTTCTCCATCCAAACCAACCCCTTCCAAACCCACGTTCTAACAATTGCAATATGTTCCTAATTCAGTTAAGCCTGACATCTATCTAGATTCACCCCAAATTCAAAATCAAGCCTAACTCAAATTCATCCAATCTAAGCTTGTTTGATCATAGGTTCATCCAAAAAAAACCCATCAAGATTCAAAAACTCCGTTTTAAATCGAGATTCACCCGAAACTCATCCTATCTCAAGATTATAATTCATATCCAAAACTTGTTTTATTCAAAAACTTAGACTTCTTTTCAAATCAAAACCCACTCAATTCGTGCTCAATCCAAATCCTAACATGGCAACTATTTTTAAATCCAAATTCAAACAAGCCCCGCTTATAAGATGTAATCTCACTTCAAACCAAGTCCAGCTCAAGCCCGATAACCCAATCCAAATTCAAAAATCCTTAACTAAAATTCCAAGTTTGTTCAACCTAAAGCCCGTTTTCATCCAAATTCAAAAGTTCGTTTTATTTTAACCAAAATTACAAGTTTGTTCAATCTAAAGTCTGTTCTCATCCAAGTTCAAAAGTTTCGTCCAAGTGCAAAGGTCTATTCAATCCAAGCCAAGGTCTAACCTAGTTAAGTACAATGTTTCAAATCAAGTCTCAACTCTAATCCAATTTCAATCCCAAAAACCAGACCAATTCAACTTAAGCATTCGATACAATTCAATATTCAATTCAAGTTCAAAGCTCGATCCCATTTAATCAAATATTAAAGTAACCAAAAGTTCAAACGTCCAAATAAAAAAAAAAGCAAGCAACGAATTCAAAATTTTAACTTACCTCGAGGTTCCGGGCAAAGAGATGATCTTCGCGACATGGAAGAAGGATCTCACGCTCCGCTACGACATCCGGAAGAATGAACCTCTTCATAGCTGATTCCGTAACTGGTGAAGAAGAGGAACATAAGTCCCAGCATCGAAATGCTCCGGCATGCCCAGCGCACCCCCACCCTCGAGTAGAAGATCCTCATCCCCGTCGCCACCTCCAACACCGCCGGCACCCCCATTGCTGCCTCCTCTGGCAGCACCACCTCCACTACCGTCAACAGCACCACCCTCGTCGCCGACAAAGCCAAAGCTACCACCCACCAATGCGGAGAAAACCAAAGAGAGGAAGGAGAGAACAAACATCTTCAGAGAGACCAAGAGAGAGTGGGAGCTTGAGTGAGAGCACAAGAGAGATAGAGAGAGAGCCGAGAGAGAGCGAGAGAGAGATGAGAATAGAAGAGAATGCCAAAGCTTCACGCAAATGTTTTTTTCGAACGGTTTCAGAACTTATGTTTTGCTATCACCCTCACGGCTGTGAGGTCCGTCTCTTTTAAAACTGGCGGCCGTCACAACTTGACCCAGGCCGTAACCTTGTTTTGTAACGTCCGTACCTTTTATTTAAAATGGCACATCAGCCGGACCTGATTTTCAAATGACTTCCATTTTGGTATTCTAAAACAAGAAATGAGTTCTGGAATTTACTGTTACGAATTGAAAATTTAACGCCCCAAATCTCAAGAACGTTATGATGTACATAAAAATTAATAGGAATTATGCTAACGAGTCAAATTATAATTAACACATAAATAGTACATTTATAACCATAAGATTATTCTTGACAATCACCACAAAAGCTATAATATAGTCATCCGACAATTGTCACCAAATTTGGATACAAAAAAAGAAAAGGAACCAACAATTACAATTTGAAAAAAGAAACAAGGAATTTAAAATTTTGATTCTTGTCCAGTAGGTCCAAAGTCTTGATATGCTAGGAACTCTTCCGGTTCAGCAAACTCCTCGTCTTCACCTGTGGTAACAATGTCATGAGCCAAAACCTACAAGAAAATTCTAAAAACCCTACTAAGTTAACTTAAACATCGATAATTTTCAACCATAATTCCGGAACAAGACATTATTCAAAAATTCAACATATCTGATAATGATTTATGCTATGCATGTGACCCACCCAACAACTGACCACAAGAACAATTTAGATGGACTCCACGCCGAGCAATCCAAGGAGTTAGACTTTATTGACAATTGACTACTTGAGTCACCACAAATGACCCTCGTTGTGAAATAATAAGTACATTGCCCAGTGTCATACCACCATTGTTTTATTCACGTCACAACAACGCTGGGTTAGGTCCGCCGAATTAGGCTTTTTCCAACTTCTCACATCAAGAGTCAGTGGTACCATTGCACAACATCAACCTGAAGTCTAGGAATACTATTTAAGAATTTCAAATGGGCACGCTCGAGGTGCCTGCTGGGGATATTCTCCAAAAAGATAACCACACTATTGACGCACCCAATGTGTCTACTTGATATATACCCCACAAATTTTTTATACGTCGGTGACGCTCCTAACTATGTCAACCATGATTCAAATAGAATAACCAATTTCGGTAGAACATGCACCCAAATAATCATGGCAAAGATGAACGTACAACTCCATGTGATTCTTAAAGGTAAAACTCTAATGTATACTTGCATGATCATACTATGTATGCCCTCATTCTCTTAACATTATATAACTTAAGTTATAAACAAAATATCTCCACATATTGCATGCTTGCATTTTCATGATTCCATACAACATAAATTACAATGAACCCTCACATTAGGCAATTACAATTTTTAGCATTTATCCCGAAATTCCATGCTCACTAACAGTTATAAAGAAATTCATTTGGATTATCAAATCAGTTTTATTTTCTCTAATTTTGGGACACAAATTAGATTATGATGTCCACTAACTTTTTCATGAGGACCCTTTATCATAAGCCTAACAAAATTAGGTGATTTAGCTCGTACAAAAAGAAAGGTTGAATTTGTCTAGGAACAAATGTTGTTATTTACATATTCATTATCAGTCAAGAGAAAATTCGTTTGAGAATCCAAATTAACTTCATTTGTTCTTAATTTTGGACACAGGTTAGTTCAAGGATTCCTCTAAAACTTTCGTGAAAAACTTTTTTTTTCAGATATTCAACAAAAATTGGGGATTTAAGTCCAACAAGACAATTACAAAAGGTCGAATCTGCCCAAGAATAAATTTTGTAAAATTCTAGATTATTCATCAATTAAAGAAAAATACATTTGGGGTATCAAATGAACTCTAAACGTTCTGAATTTTGGATATGAGTTAGATTATGAAGTCCTCTAATATTGTCATGAAGGGCACTTATTCTAGAATTTAATAAAAGTATGTGTTTTGACTCACATCAAAAAGTAGGTCAAATTTGTAGCATATTCAGTTATTTTCAAATTCCACATCAAATAGGATAAAATTCTTTTGGAGAACCAAACAACTTCATTTATTCTAAAAATTGGACAGAAGCTAGATTAATAAATCTAATAACTTTTTCACGAAAAATACATTTTTAAATAATCAATAAAAATGGGTAAAAGCACCTCCAAAAGAAAGTAGTACTAAATCTATCTAGAGAGATAAATTCTACCTTACGAATTTAAAATTATGTTTGGAATATCAATCGGTAATAAATTTTTTATTTTATTTTTGGTAGACAATTATAAAGATGTGTTAAGAACAACTTTCATGAAGAAATCATTTTAACATCAAGCTTTTAAAATAAGATTTTAGCTACTGCAATCGAGACATGACTGAAACTACAATATTTTGAGAAAAATTTAATATCTCATAATGTTCCCATCTAAATCACTCCAAGTAAATTTTATGTGAAATTTAACACAATTATCTAACTCTAGATATAAAATTTGACACTAGAGAAGTGTTCTGAAATTTATTAAAATCGTTCAAATTTGGGTCCAAAAATTTGAAAATCTAGAATTAAACCTAAAGTAGCTTAACAAAGTCTTTACACCTATTGCATGGCATGGATTCCCCAATTTTTTTGGCATGCGTTATATTAAAAACATAATATACAAAGTTTAGAAACTTCATATAATAAAAATAGTATGAATCATTCATTCATAATATAACACAAATTTCAAATAAACATTCAAATAGTCCTTAAAACTCATCCTAGCTCACTTTTGGTTTGTTTTTGTTTGTGCTCTTGATTTAGCTTCTTAAGAATGGTGGAGGAAGATTGATATGTGAGTAGAGAAAAGAGGGTTTAAAGAGTTTTTTTACCTTAAAGATTTAATTTCTAAGTTGGAAGAATGTTGGACTTAGCTTTAATGCAAACTCTTCTTCTTTTTCTTCTTCTTTTTCTTGCTGTTACTCTCAACCTCACACCTAGAGAAAATTTTGGTGCTTTGTAAACTATAGTGGCTGGCCAGGGTGTTAATGGGCTGATTTTTATAGCAATTTGATGGTGGAGGAATAATGATTATAGTGTAAATCTTAGCTCCAATGTGGTTGCATGCATGGAAGTGAGACAAGACAAGTCAATGACCATGGTTGAGTGTTTGAGTGAGGCAAGGGGGGTTTGGCTGGCCATGGTGAAATCATGGGCTTGGTGGTGGTTTTGTGTTATTTTATTGTATTTTAATGGTTCATAATGGTATAATTATATTATATTGTTGAGGAAAAAGGTTTTAAATTGATTTAATGTATAAGGTTAATTACATTTTTCATGGAATTTATTTAAATTAATAATTTTATGATGGAGAATTTTGGGTTAGGTTCCATTTAAGCATCTTGTATTCAAATAAATCCCACCTAAAAAATATATTTCATTAAATCTTATTTTATATTTTTCATAATAAAATTACCCATAATATAGGATACAGTCCCTACCACGGCCAACACCACTCACCATCACCACTGCCACCACCGTCACTTCCTCGCCATCGCCGCCGCCGCCATTGTCGCCAACACCAACACCACCACAATCGCCGCCACTCCCTACCACCGTCGCGGCCACTGCCACCACCACTACCACCGACACTACCACTCTCTGCTGCCACTTCCACTAGATTCGTCAGAAATAGATAAGAAATCAAAAAATTCTTATTTTAGATCTAAAATGTCTCTTTTGTTATTAATGTCTCATTCTGATTCTAGATCTAAAAATAAGAAATTGTTATCAAATGTCTCATTTGTTATGAAATACCTTAATACATTTTTTGAACAAATGAGATATTTCATAACAAATATCTCATTTTTCAAAATGAGACATTTTATGTAAATAAAACATTTCTCAAATGAATGTGTGTCTAAATGTATAAATGTCACATTATTTTTGAACAAATGAGACCATTCATTTGTATAACTATAAATGTATCATTATTTTTAAAATGTAATATTGTAAAAAATGAAATATTTGTTACAACCACCCATCACCACCAACATCACCGCACCACAAACACTACCACCACAACCACCCATCACCACTAACACAGCACACCACCACAACAACAACAACCACCTCCACCACTACTACCAAACACACACACACACACACATATAAAGAGAGAGAGATCAAAAAAGAAAAGTGAGCAGGCAGTATATGATAGACTTCAATGACGATTTATGAGGTGAAAACACACATTTAGATTGCTTCTGTGCCTATCGAAAGGGTATTCATAGCTTTCCACAGAAAATTTTTCCTGAATTCAAAGCTCTCCACAGAATCCAATTCGAGATGGCGTGAACGCAAAGCCTTCTAGAAGGAAACAACTTTCCATGTAGATGAGTTTAAACTAGATCCGAACATTTCGTTCTTCTTTGGAACAAGATCAAAGTGGCACGACAATGGAAAACCATATCCAGGCAGTGGCGATGAGTGAAGGTGAGATGACGGCGATGGTGGCGAGGGGTGACGACACTACGTTGGAATGAGATCTAAGCGGCACGGTAATAGAAAACCACATCTAGGCAACGACAAGGGATGAGGGTGATGGCGACGAGAGGCGATGGCATGGTGATGTTGTGGGGGACTTTTCAAGTGGCGACATGTGAGGGGTGGCGACTAGGGGTGACGTCGAGGGATGGCGGCGACAATCTAGTGGTGAGGCTACCAGAGGGATGGAGAGAGGGAGTGTGAGAGGGGTTAGAGCAGAGAGTGAGAACGAGTTTAGTGTAAGAGTATATTTATCCATGTTATCAATAAATTTTAAAAAGTAAGATCTTGTAAAATATTCAAAAACTTGTTACGACTTAATAAAGTACAAATCTTTCAGATGGGATCTTGAATTAATTTTCCCTTTTATGACTAACCCACTATTTTTATAATTTATAAATATTATTACAACAATTAATCATGTATATAATAAGATAAGGGTCAAATTAAGTCTTTTGTAAATATGTATCAATTAAGCTTTTTAATTGAGATTTAGTGTACATGATTTTAGTCAAATTAATTTAACTTGTAAAACTTGTAATATTTATTTTATACGTATGTATACATACATAGGTGCAAGATCTTTTTGGAATTTGGAGTAAGATATACATAATTATATTTGATTATATTGGATTATAATTGATTTTATGTAAAAATAAAAATCAAATCTTTTGCACCTTCCCCTAGGCATAACCGGCCAAGGGTTTTTTTTAATATTCTATTATATTTTTTTTATGTCCGAATTTTAATTAAAAGGTGAGATTAGAATTTTATACCTATCTATTTTTGGTCTTTTATATGTATTTCTTCCTTGAATTGGGCTTAACTATAATTTTCTTATTCTAGGATTTTAAAATTTTAGGTTTACTATTTTAAGATAATATAAATAAATGTTTGGGGAAAAGGTCAAGATTTCCTATTAGGGTTTTGGATTTCGAGATATCATTTTAAGTTCAACTATTTAGAGCTCGTAATCCTAATATGATAACGCAGCTTTTACCGATTCTTCTTTTATAATTTCGTGACCAAAAATCAAGCCCTTATAAGAAATTCCTTAGACACCCAACATTGCATTTTCGGTACCACTTCTCTTTAATATTAATCATCTTAATTAACAAATTATTTTTATTTTTATGCATCTGAAAAATACTATTTAAACAATATATTACTTCAAAGAATTTTATTTTGCAGAGCTATGCTAAAAGAACTAATGTAATAAAATAATATGCAAGTATTTATCATGATATGGTCAGGCCCATTTGGGCTATATATGTATCCCTTGATAGGAATAAGACGAATCATAGTATGCTAAAGCACGATTTAGTGTGTTTTTGCCTATATTAGCAAGCAGATGAGCATGCGGATAAACTGATTTATTTTTTATTGAAAAATGGAATTTCTTATTATTATAAGAAAATATAGAACCAATTTTTATATTTTGAGAGAAAGTGCGTTTTCTTATTTATTATAAGAAAGTTTTGCAAAAAGAGCTTGTTTTCCTATTAAAATAGAAAATAGATATTATCTTATTTATTATAAGAGTTTTTTTGAAAAATTATTTATTTTATGTTAACATAGAAAACTATACTTTTTTTACTATAAAAAAATATTTGAAAAATTACTTACTTTCTATTAGTATAGAAAAATATATGTTTCTTATTTTTTATAAGAAAGAATTTGAAAAACTATTTATTTCTATAGCAAAATGATATTTTCTTATTTATTATAAAAGTATTTTGAAAAACGTTATCAATTTTCTATTATATTAGTATAGAAAAATATACTTTTATTAGAAATAATTTTGAAAAAAGATTATTTATTATAAGAAAGTGTGTGCGGTACAAACTGTTTGAACTTGTTCGGCACAATCAGGACCAGATAAACTTGTCCAATACTGATGACCCCGAACAGAGTATGGGCTGGACTCCTTGTTTTCCGAACTCACTGGACACTCCTTGTTTCGCCGCCGAACACCTGCAACCTCCAAGAACACCGTTAGCGCGCCTACCGGCCGGTTATGATCGGGAGGCACTCCGACGCTCAAGTTAGATATCTCTCTGAGAGGTCTCTAAGCAAGAATTTTTGGGATTGAAAATTACGTACCTAGCGGTGTGCGGGTGCCTCTCTTTATATAGGGATCAAGATTGATAGAGGCTGAATCCTCTTAGGATTTTGCCTCCTATCAGTTAGGATTTGTTTCCTATCTTGATGTGATTTGATTCTGATTTGTTTCCATCCTTTTGGATCTGATGTTGATTTGTTCCCATCTTGTATATTCGATCAAATCGTATACAAGATGAAAACTATCTTTTTCATTTAGGGGGCCGACAAGGGCCTCATTAGTCCGGGCTGCCCCTTCATGGGGTGGGTCAAACTTGTAGGGCCCGAACAACTGGTTATCCGGGCTTTTGGTTTATTGGAGCAGGCTGTATGGGAACCTGCGTGTTTG
>JAOTRH010379734.1:0-35596 GCA_034768845.1 Heliamphora exappendiculata | reverse complement strand
TTAATTAATCCCTTTTTACAATTAATCTCGCCCCATGAGATCGCCAAGAACTCGTTCTAAAGTCTCTTAATTACAGAAGTAGGAGCAGAGGAAGAAGAATCTCAGATTAAGCTGAGCTGATCATGTCAAAAGTTGATCATGCTTCTGCAATCGCATTAATCTTCTTCTCGATCTTAATCACAGGTATCATCTCCCCCCTTTCTTTCGATTCCGATAAATTCTGCGTTCGTAGATGAACTGATATATATTCTGTTCGTCAAAAAATTGATATATATATATGTGTGTGTGTGTGTGTGTGTGTGTGTGTGTTTGTTTAAGCATTAAGTTTTAATTTATTTATTTTTATAAAATTATTTTAGGTACTGTTGTTGAAGGAGATTCATTAGAGTCTGATAAAGAAGTGTTACTGAGCTTGAAAATCTACCTAGAAGATCACAATCGGGTGAATCGAGGAAGATACTCTTCCTGGAATCGACAACAGAATTCGAATCCCTGCGCGTGGCCGGGAATTTTCTGCTCCGGCGGCCGCGTCGCCGGAATCGACCTCTCCAACAGCGAAATCTCCGGCGACATATTCGGAAACTTCTCCGCCCTCACTTCCCTCACACACCTCGACCTGTCCGGAAACACCATCGGCGGCGGGTTTCCGCCGGATTTAGGCCGGTGCCAGAGCCTGAAAGTCCTGAACTTGTCTCACAACATCATCGACGGCGAGCTTAACCTCACCGGATTGAACACCTTGGAGGCTCTGGATCTGTCCACCAACCGGATTTGCGGAGGAATTCAGTTCAGTTTCCCTGGGATTTGCCGGAGTTTGGTCGTGATCAATTTGTCGACGAATAATTTCACCGGCCCCGTCGATACCGTATTCGATGGCTGCCGGAATTTGCAGTTCCTTGACCTGAGCGCCAACAACTTCTCCGGCGGGGTATGGCCGGGGTTCGCGAGGCTCCAGGAGTTTTCAGTGTCGGAAAACCTGTTTACCGGGGTTCTTTCCCCCTCGACTTTCTCGGCGAATTGTAGCCTGCAAGTTTTAGACCTCTCGGAAAATGATTTCTCCGGCGAGGTTCCGAAGGAGATCTTGAACTGCAAAGAATTAATCGCTCTGAATCTCTCGGGAAACAATTTCACAGGACAAATTCCAGCCGAAATCGGATATATTTCCGGCCTGGAAGCGATTTCCTTGGGCAACAACAGTTTTTCCAGGGAAATTCCAGAGTCCTTTCTCGGGTTAAAAAACCTGTCCTTTTTGGATTTGAGCAAGAACAATTTCGGAGGCGACGTTCAAGAAATCTTCGGTCGATTCACACAGGTCAAATTTCTTATTTTGCATTCGAATTCATACACTGGCGGAATACATTTGTCGGGAATTCTCAATTTGCTGAACATTTCAAGAATCGACCTGAGCTTCAACAATTTTTCCGGTCCATTGCCGGTTGAAATCTCCCAAATGAAGAGCTTGAAGTTCTTAATTCTCGCCCACAATCAGTTCGCCGGAAATATTCCCCCGGAATTTGGGAATTTTCCCGGAATTCAAGCTCTCGATCTATCCTTCAACAGACTAAACGGCTCAATTCCACCGAGCCTGGGAAATTTGAGCTCACTCTTATGGCTAATGCTAGCTAACAATTTTCTGACCGGAAAAATCCCACCGGAGTTGGGGAATTGCCGGAGCTTGCTATGGCTAAACCTCGCGAACAATCAACTTTCCGGTCCAATCCCACCGGAGCTGATGAACATCGGTCTGAATGCGACTCCAACGTTCCATCAAAACCAGCAGAATGATCGGGCTACTGCCGGTTCCGGCGAGTGCCTGGTAATGAGGCGGTGGATACCGGCCGACTACCCTCCATTTAGTTTTGTTTACATTCTTCTCACAAGGAAGAATTGCCTAATCCTTTGGGATCGGTTGCTCAAGGGTTTCGGCATATTCCCGGTGTGTATCGGTGGAGTGCGAACGTTTCAAATCTCAGGTTATGTTCAACTCAGCGGCAATCAGTTTTCAGGTGAGGTCCCTCCCGAGATCGGTAAAATGCAGAATTTTAGCATGTTGCATCTGGGGATGAATAGGTTTTATGGTCGGCTCCCGCCGGAGATTGGGCTACTGCCTCTTGTGGTGCTCAACATTTCACAGAACGGGTTTTCCGGTGAAATTCCGACGGAAATCGGAGGCATCAAGTGCTTACAGAACCTTGATTTGTCTTATAACAATTTCTCAGGGGCTTTCCCAGCTAGCTTGAACAATTTGACTGAATTGAGCAACTTCAATATCTCCTACAATCCGTACATCACCGGTGTAGTCCCGGCAACCGGACAATTGGCAACACTCGGGGAAGAGTCTTTCCTCGGCGACCCATTGTTGAAACTTCCACCTTTTATGAATGGTTCCACGGAGGATTCACCGGCGCGAAACGAAAGGAATTTGGGAAAGGCTCCAAAGCGAGGTGCATTTTTGGTGTTCTTCGGGCTGACAATGGCCCTTTTGGTTTGTGGAATCATATCGCTCCTTGTCTGCGTTGTGTTGAAAAGCCCCAAAGATGCAACCGGATATATCTTAGAGGAAACAAAGGACCAACATGACTTTGTGTCAAGTTCTAGTACATCTTCTCCGTGGTTGTCTAACACGGTTAAGGTGATTCGTTTGGACAAAACAACATTCACACATGCCGATATCTTGAAGGCCACCGGGAACTTTTCCAACGACAGAATTATTGGGAGGGGTGGATTCGGAACAGTGTACCGAGGAGTGTTGCCCGACGGAAGAGAAGTAGCGGTGAAAAAGCAACAGAGACAGGGCATAGAGGGCGAGAAAGAGTTCCGGGCTGAAATGGAGGTTCTAAGTGGAAATGGCTTCAGCTGGCCACACCCCAACCTCGTGACGCTTTACGGGTGGTGCCTTGACGGGTCGGAGAAGTTATTGGTTTACGAGTACATGGAAGGTGGGAGCTTGGAGGATCTTGTTTCGGATCGAACAAGGTTGACGTGGAGACGGCGAATCGATATCGCGGTAGACGTGGCGCGAGCCTTAGTCTTCCTACACCACGAGTGTTGTCCCTTTATTGTGCACAGAGACGTCAAGGCGAGTAATGTCCTGCTTGATAAGAACGGGAAGGCCCGTGTCACCGATTTCGGGCTTGCCCGAGTGGTGGATGCCGGAGGAAGCCATGTTAGCACAATGGTGGCGGGAACAATTGGATATGTTGCCCCAGAATACGGGCAAACATGGCAAGCCACCACGAAAGGCGATGTTTACAGCTTCGGGGTACTAGCAATGGAACTAGCAACCGGGAGGCGGGCTGTGGACGAAGGGGAAGAGTGTCTAGTTGAATGGGGTAGAAGGGTTGTGGGAAACCGACAGCAAAGCCCGGGACGAGTCGTGATCCCAGTAACACTTTTAGGGTCCGGGCTTGTAGAGGGGGCGGAGGAGATGTGCAAGTTACTAAAGATTGGGATACGGTGCACGGCCCAGGTGCCACAAGCTAGGCCAAACATGAAGGAGGTCTTAGCCATGTTGATTAAGATTGGCTTCTCTCCTCCTCCCTTATTGTAAAGAAGGCTTAAATGAAGGTGTTCATAGTTCTAGACACACAAATTTGGTACAGACAGGCCTACTTGAATTCTTCTTGTACAGAAGATATATAAAAGTTCAGAATTCATTTTTTTTCCCCTTTACCCAATTTTTGATGTTAAATTTTTGGGACATTATGAGTTCAACTACAGGTTTGATAGACTAGCAATGGTTCTCAAAGATGTAATATTGTAGAGTTTGTTTGGAAACAGGGTTTAAAAAGAGAGGATTTCCTGGGAAAATTTCTGTTACTTTGAATCACTGGTGTCAGGTTGATCCTTGTGTGCTCGACAATATAATGCCTCGTTTGGGGGTGTCTAGAAAGCCACTTTTTTTTACTTTTTTTATTTTTCTATAATTTGAAGATTTTAAAAATATGGATTGTTTTGAATAATATTACTTTTTGGTTTTTTCTGACGTGAATAGGTCTTTTTACTTTAGGCAAAAATGCATAATTTGTCCTCGTTTCTTTTGGTTTTAAAGATATTTAAAAAGTTTAATTTTTAAGATGTTTAAATTTTTTTAGTAAAAAAAAAAAAAATTGTTTGGAATAATTTTTTTAGGTTAGTTTTTTTTTGTATTTTTTAAATGTTTAACATGCCTTTATTTTTTACTTTAAAGTTATAGTGTTTAGGATATTGTCATTTTTTTTTTTGTTACGAAAAGGATTGACTTTTTAATTTATGGTATTATAGTTATTTTATATAAAAAAAATTAGCATTTTTAAAATATGTATAGATTTTTTTTAAAAAAATATTTGGCTTTAAAAAAATGATATGGCTTAAAGCTGAATTTTTTTTAAAAAAATACTGTTTTAAATAGCTCAGATAGAACCCAAGTTTGTTGGAAATGAACGTCAATAATTAGTATTTTGTTTTTTTCATAATAGAGTAAACTTTATGTTGAGAATACTATTTGGCAATTCGTACAATGCCTCCCTTTTAAATTTATTTAAGATGTAAATACATTTTTAAAATCTTTTTTAATAAAGACAAAAAAAGTCAAAATAAACTTTTTTTTTCTTATGCCAAAAAGTCCCATAAGTGGTTAGAAAAAGGCCCTGTTTGAGCTAAATTTGAGAGTTTTTGCTTATTTTTGTTTTTTCTATTTTATATTTTGATAAAAAAATTTATTTTTTCGCTCGTCTCGACTAAATAAGTCAAAAAATTATAATAGTTTAATCAAATAATAAAAAATTTATTTAAAATAAAACAAAATAAAAAATTAGCCCAAACAGGCCCCAAAAAACCCACATATGGAATCCAAATGGGTCCTAATTAAATTCTTATTCTTTCTTTTTTTGATACTTTTGAAAAATATCAAATTCTCATTCAAAGCATCATCAAACCCACCTTTTTAGAGGCTTTGAATGGGCACCTGCAGATTTATTATGTGCCAGGGGGGCACGTGCACCCTAAATTTTTAAAATTCACATTTTCATTTATAAAACAATAATAATATAATAAATGCCTCTTAAAAAATCATATAAATGCCTCTCCTAAATTATGAAAAGATGCACTATTTTTAATTTGTAAATAAGAAACTTGCAATCAAATCTTAAAACACTATTTTTTTTAAAAAGAAAACCTATTCATGTTTGAATTTTTAGTTTTGGTATATGTAATTTATGTGCTGAATATTCTAATTGTGCTAAAATTTTGTTTATTAATACTAAAATTCCTGATTTACTCCAATCAATATAGTGGTGATATTTGACATTACTGAAACTAGTAACTTATAAATTATAATTTATAGTAAAAATTATGAATGTTTGCTAAAAATTGTAATTTCTAATTAAAATAGAAGAAAAAAAATTTATAATTTGCAACAGAAATTATAAGTATTTAAAAAAAATTATAACTTATAATAAAAATTAATAATAAAAAACTAAAAATTAGTATTAATAGCTTTACCAAACAGCTCCAGTAGAGAGTCTAAAAAAATGAGATTAGAATAGTTTTCACAACTTAAAAAAAAAAAAAAACTCCTTTGGAATCTAGCTTTAAGTTAATTTTTTTTATTTATTTAAGTCATGCGCATTTGATGTATAATTTTTCAAAATATCTATACTATTATATATAAAAAGAACACTTTTGTATAGTTGAAATCAACAATAAATTTACAAATATGTGAAAATCTCTTATAACTTCTATTAACTTATTTGAGTGTCAACTATATACCCAAAGCGTCCGATAATTTTGAAAAAAAAAAAAGTCAAAATACTCAAAACTCTTATTGATTGCTTTGATTATTGATAAATTTAAAAAATATAACTTTCACAATAATTTCTATTAATTGATTCGGTTATTAAATAAATGTTTCGAAGTGACTATTTATCTATATATATAGCAAGCCAATCAAATATTTTATAATAAAAAAAATCTAAACTCTTAATTCTAAATTCCCACTAAGCCTTGTTTGGCATTACTAAAAAGTTATTTGTTTATAAAAGAATTAGCTTTTAAGCTATAATATTTGACATCTCTAAAAAACTCACTTATTTTTTTTAATTCTTCTTTTAAGAAAAAACCTATACAGATTCCAAAATTTTAACTTTTTTAAAATTAAAATAACTATAATATCCTTAATTAAATAATTAACTCTTTTCTATTTTTTTAATTAAAACAATTATGCTATTATTTCAAATACTATAACTTAGATAGAAGAAATAAGAGCATAATAAACAATTTAATAAAAAATCAAAATAAAATAAAAAACTACTCTAAAGAAATCATTTGAAAGAGTCTAACATTTTTTACTTTTATTTTTTTTTTAAAAAATCAAGGGTTTGTTTGGTTGCGTTTTCTAAAATTGTAATTTGAAAACTGTTTTTAAAAAATAAATTTGAAAATTATTTTCTAGTATTTTGAAAAAAAAATTGCATTTGGTGTACTACTTTTAGAAACTCCAACCTAAATCCAAACCCAAATCCAAACCCGAACCCGAACCCAAAACCAGTGTTCTCATGCCACCGACAGTGACAACAGACGACTGCGATAGCAGACGCCACCGACGTTGCCACCGACGGCGACAGCAGATGCCACCGACGGCGACGACAACGACGACTGAGAGGGATTAGGGGATGACGACGACGCTCGACGATCTGAGAGGATGAGCTCATGCTGAGCTCACGCCGACGACCGCATGTGTGGAACGACGACACTCGACGACCGCCTTTATGGAACGACGATGCTCGAGGAGCTCACGTCGACGACGACGCTCGATGACCGCCTGTGTGGAACGACGACGCTCGACGACAGCCAAAGACGACGGTAACGACGACGACAACAACGTCGAAATCTGTTGAACGAACGAACGAAAAATTGAGTAAAAAAAAGTGAAAACAGCTTTTTGCTGTTTTCAAAAAATTTTAATTTTGTAACTCAGTTCTTTCTTTTTTTTGAAATTTTTTTTTCGAAATTGCTACCAAACAATTTTTCGAAATTTTGAACTAAAATTCTCCGAAAACTGAGTTCCGAAAATAAAACCAAACGGGACCTAAATCTCTTAAAAAACTAAAATTTTTAAATATTCTAAACAAAATCTAAACGTAAGCATTCTCCCGTACGCGGTTGCTCTCAAAAGTATGCACTCTTCTTTTATTTTTAAAATAAAATGGCTAGAATACTTTTAATTAAAAAATTAATTTCACCATAAAAAATCAAAATTAAATTCCATAAAATCAAATTTTTTAAGCATTCCAAACAAGACTTAGAATTCCCGCCCTTACCTTTTCTAATCCAATTGAAAGTTTAAACCTATAACTATTCAAAATTCAAACTTAAGATTTAGAAACCCTACCCGTTTCATTTCCTTTTCTTTATCCTAATCGAAATCTAACAAATGTTTAGGACAATGCGACACAGACAAAGCAACCGAAATTAGTGACAATAAATGCAACCAATAATACGATGAAACAGCAAAAGTGCAACCACAAGACAGTGCCTCACATCTATTATTTTTAGCTCCAATTCCGCCTAAACACTATACTTCTAATTTTTAGGTAAAAAGTCGACTTTTGGGTAAACTCTCCTGAATATCTTAAGATATCAAAAAATAAAATAATATTATTATAATGATCAACTTAATTTATCAAATAAATTTACAAATAATGATATAACGGGTGTCACCTAAATTTCATTTATATCTAATGTTTATAATTATATTACATCATTTAAGAGACTAATAATTACTTGTGCCTAAACTCCAAACTATTTGTTTGATCGTCAAGGTTTGGGGCTTGTTAGTCAAGGTTTTGAGACTTGATAATAGGAGTGTCAAAATGGCCTGAGGCCCGACGGGGGGTCCGAAATGCACCCGTAGCCCGCCACTGTAGAAGCTCAGCTTGGCCTGCCACTGTTTATGGACCGGGCTTGGGCCACCCGTTAAAGCCCACCTGGTCGGCCCGGCCCAATCCGAGGCCCGCCCGCCCAAAAAAGGCCCGAGGCCCGCCCGCCGTAAGCCCGCCACAAGCCCGGGTAAAGGCTACTCGTTGGGCTCGGTTCGCCCGGCCCGTCCCCCCTCCAACGGTTAGTTTTCTCGATCAACGGCTGGGATTAATTTATTTATAACATAGACGGTTGGAATTTTTTGTCCGTTGAGCCCGGCCAACGGTTAGTTGTTTGTTTGTTTTTTTTTTTAAAACCAATTTTTTCCCTATAAATAGGGAGTCTCCCCTTTATAATTTTCTCATCCAAACAACTCTCTTTTCTCTACTCTATTCTTTCTAATTTTTCTCTCTAATTACTCGGTGATATTCGGGTTCGGTGCAATTATTGGCGAATCAAGGAGTAAAGATCAAGAATCGAGATCAATATCAAAATACAAATCGATTGAGATCAAGATTAAAGATCGGACTTCCTTAATTCGGTTTGCTTTATTTTTTGCAATTTATTTTATTTTTTTTTAATTTAATTTAATTTTTTGTAATTTTATTCAATTTTTTTAAATTCTAGTCTCTATCCTCTAAAAAATTAATTTTTTTTCAATTTAAATTCTAGTGTCTAAAAAAATTAATTTATTTGTTGCAATATTTAATTAAATTTTGAATACACTTTTTAAAAATTTTAATTAATTTTTTAAAAAAATTAAATTCTATTTCATTTTCAATTTTTTAAAATTCTATTCTCCATTCTTTAAAAAATTATTTTTTTTTGCAATTTAAATTCTAGTCTCTAAAAAAATTAATTTATTTGTTACAATATTTAATTAAATTTTGAATATATTTTTTTAAAATTATAGTTAATTTTTAAAAAAAATTAAATTCTATTTCATTTTCAATTTTTTTAAATTCTAATATCTATTCTCTAAAAAAAAAAATTTTTTGCAATTGAAATTCTAGTCTCTAAAAAATTAATTTATTTATTGCAATATTTAATTAAATTTTGAATACATTTTTTTAAAATTCGAATTAATTTTTAAAAAAATTAAATTCTATTTCATTTTTATTTTTTTTAAATTCTAGTCTATGTTCTCTAAAAAAATATTTTTTTTTGCAATTTAAATTCTAGTCCCTAATTTATTCTCTAATTTATTTATTTACTTATTTCAATTTAAATTATAGTCTCTAATTTATTTGTTGCAATTTAAATTCTAGTATCTAATTTATTTATTTATTTATTTATTGTAATTTAATTTTTAATCTCTAATTTATTTGTTGCAATTTAAATTTTAGTCTCTAAAAAATTAATTTATTTGTTGATTTAAAATTTAATAATTTTTTAAAAAAATTCGATAAATCCAAATATTTTTTCCGTTAATGAAGAAGAAGATATTTTTACATTTTCACCTACTCGTTTTAATCCCACTCATCATGCTCTTATTCCACCCACTGCTTCATCTGCATCTGCATCTGTAGGTTCATTTAGTAAAAAAGTTTCAAATGTGTTGAAATTTTTTAAAAAAATTTTTGAAAAAATTAATGATGCCATTACTGTTAAAATAAAATGTAAAATTTGTAATAAATTACTTTCGAGTAACACATCGAGTGGCATTAGCCACTTACGTAGACATATTAAAATTTACCGTAAAAATTCACCTCTTAATGCCATTTCACAAATACAAATAGGTAGGCATGCAACTGGTAATATTATAAATTTTTTATGGGAACAAACCCGCGCAAAAAATGCTGTTGTTGATTATATAATAAAATAAGAACAATTATTTTCAATGAGTGAACAACCGGCATTTGAAGAAAATGATACAAACCGAATTTGTTTCGCAATTTTAATATTTTTCTGGAAATACTACAAGAAATAGAATTTTAAGTGGATTGGATAAAATTAAAATCGATTTAATGGATTTATTTACAAATTTAAAAGGAAAAATTAGTATAACTTCTGATTTATGAACTGTTAGAAATAAACAAGAATTTCAATATATTACGTCACATTTTATAGATAATTGTTGAAATTTATGTAAAAGAATTTTTTCATTTAAAACTATAGAATTTTCCTAAACTGGTCAATCTTTAGGTATAATTATTTTGCAAAAACTAGGTACGCGGGGTATTGCAAATAAAATATTTTTTATTACTTTAGATAATGCTTCTTATAATAATGAATGTGCTAATTATTTAAAACGTCATTTACAGCGTCTATTATCTGGTTCTTTATTTCATATTTTAAATTTAATTGTGAAAGAAGAACTTAAATATTACAATCAGTCTCTTGAAAGAGTTAGATTAGCAGTAAGATGTATAAATAGTAATGCTAGGAGAGTTGATTTGTATAAAAAAATATGTTAACAAGAAAATATAAAATATAAAAAATTATAATATGATGTAGACACTAGATGAAACTCGACATATCAAATGTTAGCACTAACAATAAAACAAAGAAAAGTAATTAATTTATATTATAAACTTAATACAAATATTAATTTTGAACCACCAATGTCTAGTGATTGGGATAATTTAAATGTATATAAAAAATTTTATAAAATTTTTGATCAAATAATAAAATTATTATTTTTATTTACACTCCTACTACTCCATTAGTTTTACTGTAATAAAAATAAATTAGTGCAGTATTTGATCAAGTTTTACTCAATCCAAATTATTATCAAATGATATTTAATATGAAAGATAAATTTGATAAATATTATAATGAAATAATATATATTTTTGGAATAGCCTGCATACTAGATGTTAGGAGTAAAAATATTGATTTACAATATTTTCTAGAAAATATTTAGAGTAATATAAACCAACATGAAGCAATAAATGAAACAGTTAAATATTTATATGATGAATATAAAACTCAAATAATACTACAATCAACACAACCCCATAGGTCAAGTACTTCATCTCGAAGTCGTAACGATGATTAGTCTATCATAAAAAATAGACGACTTTCTGAGGCTCATGGGAATTCTATCACATAACTCCAACGTTATTTTGATACTATAAAAAATATAGATGAAGATAATTTTGATATTTTAGATTTTTAAAAACAACACGAGTTGTCGTGGCCAGTATTGGCTGTGATAGCTCGCGATATACTTGTCATTCCTATCTCTACAGTTGCTTCGGAGTCAATTTTCAGTGCAAGTGGACGGGTGCTGAGCGACTACAGATCAAGGCTCACTCCGGAGATGGTTCAAGCATTGATGGTTACACGAGACACACTTTACGCATCGAAGAGATGTTAAGAAATGGACAAAAAGGAAAGAATCGAATCAGACATATAAGACATTACGTCTGGAACGCCTGAAGAATTATCAGGCTCAGACTGATTTTTTAGATTATTTGTTATATACGTAAATTTTTTTGCTTTATATTTGTAATTTTACATTTCAATTTGTTATGTATTTTACGTAGAGAATAATACAAATGATTGTTAGACTTGTATGTGCCAACCTAATTAGAATGTACTTGACCTATAGTGATGTAATTTCTCTATTTTTCTAATATGTACAACACACTTACAATGTGTAAAATTATTTACATTTGATTGTTGATTAATAAAATTTATATCGCATTTTATTATTTCAATTGTTCAAGTTTACTTTATTTGATTGAACACTTATAGCACACTTATAATAATACGCTTATAGTCTTATATAATATAATAAACTTATAATAATAAATTTATATAACATAATAAATTTGAATACAAATTTTTTTTTATAAGTTTATAAAATATAATACACTTATATAATATAATAAATTTGAATACAAAATTTTTTTTTATAACTTATAAGTTTATATAATATATTAATATAATAAACTTATAATCATAAACTTATATAATATAATAAATTTGAATACAAAAAAAAATTTACAAGTTTATATAATATAATACACTTATAATAATACACTTATATAAGATAATAAATTTATATAATATATTAATATAATAAACTTATATAATCGAATAAATTTGAATACAGAAAAAAACTTATAACTTATAAGTTTATATAATATAATACACTTATAATAATACACTTATATAATATAATCAATTTGAATACAAAAAAAAAAACTTATAACTTATAAGTTTATATAATATATTAATATAATAAAATTATATAAGTTTATATAATAAATTTAAAAAAAAATCAAAAAAATGGGCTGGCCCGGTCAGGCCCACCTAGAGGTCCGGGCCCGGGGCTCGGCCCGAGGCCCTGACCCGTAGCCCAAGCCTGAGCCCTTTAGTCCTAGGGCCTAGGCCGAAGCCCTGGGAAAAAATCTCGGCCCGGCCCAGCCCAGACCGGGCTTGGCCCGCCCAGTCTACGACCGGGCCAGGCTAGGTCGGGCCCAAATTACACCCCTACTTGAGAATTTGTTCCCTCTAAAATTTGAGATTCGAAAGCTTCTATGTGTTATCAATTCTTTAGTTTGCTAGTTCATGCGAGGTTTAACCTCAATTTTAATTAGATCTTACAATAGTAGATGGTGAGATTGTGTTGGGATTTAATCACTAATTTTCGAACGCAAACAGAATCAGATACAAGCATACACTAAAGAAAAAATCACACAAAAATTTACGTGACTCGGCACAATATGCCTACTTCCACGGGTAAAAAAGATAATCCACTATGATCAAAAAATATACAATCATAAGACTAAAAATATCCCAAAACTTAACACTCACAACCTAAGCCTTTAAACAATTCATGTTTCATGCTCAAGAGTTACCTTAGTGCTCCCGGTATTTTTAAAGTTTCTTTCTATATCTCTACCTCGTTAATTCAACTCTCCACACAATAATTAGAATTGCAAGGTCCCAATTTATAAACAAATCCTAAAAATCATATTTTCCATATAATAATAAAGTCTTACACATATTGGATTTCTGATGAATTCATGACTCTAATTTAGACCAAATATATCAAAATAAAATTCAAATTAATGTGTTCGTAGAATGCAAGACATTCACCCAACAATCTCCACATTAACTTGAATTTTGCAAACTATCTTGAAGAGAACCAGTGTTGATGTTGAGTCTGTCGTCGTCGTCGTCAATTCATTACACTTGAATTAGTATGGCCCGCACTTTTGCACCAAGATGTTCTACGGCTATTTTTCGAGGTGTCCACCTTCAGTCCACCCATTCATCAAGGTATATTGATTGTCAATCATATATCAAATCAAAAAATTAACATCTAACTTGACTTCATAGGTAACTAAAATATCAATTACATTGATTAATGATTAATCTTTCGCCATTGATTGAACTAAATTGTTTTTTTATCACCCTCGATTAAATCAGATCGCTCCTGATCAATTTCAATTTATGTCGATCTATCCAATTCTATCAATCAATGCAGAATCAAGAAAATCTAACCATACTAGTGAATCCATAGCTTTGAAAAAACATAGTTACATCTTTTTTAAAAATAATTTTACTATATATACAAGCTGATATAACAAATTAATTTCAAGCTATTGATTTTAACTTTGATACACACTGAATCAAAGCCCAATATTCTTTGCAATCACCATCCAATCTTCAACAAATAGCAGCAGTCATTCATTCTTTAAAAAAAAAAACACACAAATTTTACCATCTTGATTTTCGTGCAAAAAGAAAATAAATTGAGTGCATTCTTTTGCAACTCACCACTGATTCGCACCGATCCACTGATGTCCGTGCAGAGCCTCTTCGTTTCTTTTTTTTTTTTTTCATGCAAAATATTTTTAATCAATATCCAATATGACTAAAAAATTTATCTTGCTTTGATCACCTGCCACAACTTCAAATCGTCTATTGTCAATTCCAATATCACTTGTTGATATTTAATTACTAATTCTCGAACACAAACGAAAAAAATTCCATACAAACACCAAAAAAAAATTTACACCAGAATTTATGTGATTTGACTTAACATATATTCACACGTGAGAAAGATACACCACTATAACTTTAAAATGTATAATTATAAGACCAAAAATATCCTAAAATCTTACACTAACAACTCGAGCCTTTAAACAAATTTTGTTTCCCCGCTCAAGGGTCACCCTGGTGCTCCCGATGTTTTTACCACTTTAATTTAAACTTCCACACAACAACTAGAACTATAAGGTTCTTATTTATAGACAAACCCTAAAAATTCAAATCTCTATATAATAAGAAAAACCCTACACGTATTAGATTTCTTATAAATTTATAATTCCAATCCAACTCAAAACATGTAAATAAAATTCTAATTGTATGAGTTTGCAGAATATAAGATACGCACCCAATAGATTGGTCCTCCAATGATTAATCAAGATGCTCATAAGTTGACCTAGACATTCTATGACATCAAAAAAATTACTCGTGTCTAAAGGTAATTTGCGTATAATTTAATGCTAAAAATAATTTAAATGATAAATAATTTTTAATCGTTAAAGATAATATCTTAATAAAAAAGAAATTAGTTATCTCACTGCAAACTTTTAACATCACAAATAATTTCAATTAGGCTTACTCTTAATTTCAACCAAATGCAACAAAAAAGAAATATCATATGTTGCCCAATAGAGCTTCCTTGCTCAAATTCTTTTTTTTTTTCTCGAAAAACCGCCAATAAAAATTGAGCTCAATGTCCTCCTTCGAGACATTCTCAATGATCCTATAATCACCTCCCTTTTGGCGTTACAATGGAATAGTCTCATAACCTTTGATGCTAGGGAGAGTGTGAATTTTACCTTAGTTCGAGAATCTTATTCCAATATAGAAGAGAAATAGGACGACTATGAGACTCACACATCAATTGTTAGGGGGATTGACATTGTCATTACCCCTCGTATTATTGTCGATTGGTTAGGTTTACATTTTCTGCCTAATTTTTCTAGTTATCCTCGCCCATAGTCTTCTGACCATCAATCATTTGATTACTCCACCATTGCTACAGCGCATTATGACTGCCTCAACCCTGATTTAAGGGAGACCTCCACTCTTAGAGCGAGTTGACGATTTCCTATTAGGTCCTCATTCTGATTATCTATGCTAGCATTGACCTCAAGGTCACTCCTCTAAAGGCTCTCAATCCATGAGATATTTGTTGTGGGCAATTACTAATAGTATGAAAGTCGATGTCAGCTTAATCATGTTTAGGGTTGTGACTCGTGTTTTCGGTGGAAAAACTACCTTGGGTCTCCCCTTTGGTTTTCTTGTTATGCTCATTTTATGTGAGCATGGTGTGAAATAGATTGACTTTGGCGATTTCACCAATATTGTGTTGTGGCTCTCCAAATTTATTTCTAAAATCACAATTTTCTAGAGTGCTTCTCACATCCCCAAATCTATTTCAAGTATAGGCTCGTTCCGTGTTGCTCCGTATATTGCTCAAGAAGAGTTGGGCCTAGATCTTGAGATCAATCTTCCTGCTTCTGTTGAGCAAAATGACTTGAAATGGCGTCTGACTCGGTTTGAGGAGTAGATATGTCATCTTAGTATTGATGCCTCATATCAACGTTAGGGCCAACTGGTTATATGGACTGAGCAAAGCCTGGCTCATGAGCAACTGCACTGTGATCAACAGGCGATGTTGAAAGAAAAGCATTTCACTCATGATCGCATGAATAGTTTCTTCTCTCATTTCTATTCCTAATTCTCTCCTCCACAATTTTGCTCTAGTTATTTTTTCATTGGATATTGTATATGACATTATTGGATATCTCACACTAGGTATTATATGGTTATTTTTTTTCTGTGTTGTCTCCTCTTGTGCTCTTTGTTCCTACTTATTTTCATGAGATACATGTTTACTTTTGATAGAAGCATGTTCTTCTTGGTTCTTATTGGCACTTTTCTCTTTTTGCCAATTCTTAACAAAAAGTAGGAATGGCAATAGGATGAGGCGAGATTTGGAATTAGTTCTCCTATCCCCGTCCATTATTTAATTAGGGTGAGGATGGAAAAAAATATTGAAAAAGCTGCGGGAAACGGGGCGAGTACGGGGATATTTTGAGTATAATTTTTAAAGTTTAAAAGAGTAATATTAATAAAAATTATAAATAATATAATAAATAAAAAATAATAGTGGATGAATTAATATAACTAAATATACAAAATAAAAAAAATAAAAAATAAAGATAAATATAATATTTTAATATTTTGAACTTAATATATTTATAAAATTATATTTTATACATATATTAATATTTAAAAAATATTTATTTTATGTAATCGGAGGCGGGGAAAGAAAAAATGGGACGAAGAGAGCAAATACCGTCCTCACCCCGTTTGTTATTCGGACAAAAAAATTTCTACAAAGCGGGGCGGGGTCAGGGCGAGGCGGGGCGAGAGAAATTTCCATTCCTAACAAAAAGGAAGGAGTAGGTTTTCCGTGGACATATTATTTCTTGGCATCTTTTGCACATTATTATTATTATTATTATTATTATTATTATTGGTGGTGTTGTTATTGTTGTTAGTTTATGTTTGTTGTAGAAGTTGTATCTTGCAGCTATTGCTCTCCTTCCAATAGATGTGGATTTGGTTTTTGGTGTTTTTATTTATTAGTAGTCTTTTGTCACGAAATTGCCAAAGGGGTGATGGTTAGGCTCTAGATTCTATGTTAGTTTGGCAATTTTATTATTAAAAAAATATTAATTCATCATTCCTTCTATAATTTTCTTGTCCTTTTTACTTATAATTCATCTTCTCTCCATGTAATAAGCTTCTTTGGAGTGAATTCTCTATGCAATATTAGAAAAAAATTTCAAAGTGATTTAGAGTTTGGATAGATAAACAACAACATATATCAGACAGATTGACAGATAGATTAATATGGATCCATTATCAATCGATTAATTAAAAGACCGATCCATCGGCCTAAACAAATACTACAAGCACTGAAAAACAGATTGATGGACAGCTAGATATGAATTGATCACTGATCGATCCGTGAATAGATCAATCGATCGACCTATTTAGCGAGATAACTTCGTAACCTCATTTAATAACGCTTCAATAGTCGCAAGTTTTTAGATTAAAACCTCTCTCTTTATGCTGTATAGTTGAAGAAGACCTTTATCCAAGGGTCTTTAGGAGAAGTACTCATTATTTGATGATACTATAAATGATCTTACATCATTAAACCATTTTGAAGATTATCAACCGTTATTTTTCCATACCATCATCATTGCTTCTGGTGCATTTTGAGTGGATTCTCAAAGTTTAAAATACGTGGTGGATTCCATTAGCATTCAAACACAATTTGATGCACGCGGATTCAACAATAGTAGGTTTACATTCATGGGTTGTGAATTTGACGACAATTTTTTTAGATTTCTTGTATCCAAATATTTCATAGTGTTTCTTCTTGACTAGTGGTGCTCACATAGTTTTTTTTCTCCAACTTGGAGTTTTCTACGTTAAATATACCGTGCCTTCAAGTTATTCTAGTGTAGGACTTAAGTCTTGTTGAGCGTTAATATCTTAATTTATATTGATTATTGCAAATGTCACACCCTCTATCCAAGGACCAAAAATTGATGTCACTTAAAGCAGCCAAAAGAGTATTTATACAAGTCAAATTGAAACTATTTATATTTTTGGAACAAAAGTATTATGTACATTAAGGATATGACATCCCAAACACCCAACTGGTTTAAACAAAAGTTTCATATTTCTTCACAAAACGACATTCGATTGACGACTGTGGTGGATCATCCTCTAACCATCCCTACTATCTGCAATCACAAAAGTTATAGATGAGTAATATAGTATTATATTAAAAAGGATAAAAAAAATTGTCATTTCATTTACAGATACAAAAACATCATGTTTTTCACAAGAGACATAAAATATTTCACTCACTTGCCACAAAATCTCACAAGTTATAAAGAATTTTTGCAGTCTTTTTCAAAAATATCATTTGAGCTCAACAACCACAAGTCATTGAATTCACTGCCTCATACTTAAAAGTAAAGTTTCTGGCATAACTGTCACAACTTGAAATAATCGTACCTCATTCACAACACATCCCCAACAATATCCAAGTAATCGTTAACCTCACGACCGGAAATTTTAACGGTATCATAATCCCAATTCTCAATGCCCGGATAGCAACGTAATGAAATGGGGGCCACTCTCTACTAAGCACGAGTGGTGTGTGATATAACTTGGGACTTAGCCGGAAAGGCCTTTTAAAGCAAAATAACCCCCACTTAACAAGAAACCTCTCTTATAGAGACAAACTAAACCCATAGTTGAGTAACCTTCCCTAACATGACATAAAGGGCTAGAAACATTTATAACTTGGCACTTTAGAATATCATATCATAGTATTTTCCAAGCTTTTCTTTCATGCACACATGCTTTTTAAAGGATAGTAAACTCTTTTACCTTTATGTTTCCATTGATACCTAATCGATAATGAATCTGAATAGCTTTATTTAAAATATCACGGCAATTGAATAAAGGATCATGCTATTATAAATTCTCATAATTCAAGACATGTATATAAAGCAAGTTTAAAATATAATTATATTAAGTACTCTCACTTTATTTTTAACGTAACAAAACTATTTTATTCATTCTTGATCCTAACTTTTTAGTCCTTATGTGATAAAGGCTAAGAACTTAACAAGAAAAATTAAATATACACGTAAGTGTGTGATACTAATTCTTTGAAATTTCAATCATTAATGATTTAAAGTTTTCAAAATAACATTTACCAAAAATTACTTTTCTTAATTTATTTACTTAGCTCATTTAGTTAATTGGAATTTATCTTTAAGTTTAAACTCTCCAAAGATACGAAAATACTTTTAGTATAAATTTTGTATTTTTGCTTAATTTATTCAATTTCCACAACTTTTAAAATTTCTAAAAAAAACTTAGTTTAAAATCTTATTTTTATAATTCTTAAGTTAGTTAATTTATTTAGTTAACTTAATTAAATTCTTAAATTTAGCGTTTTTAAATTTCCAAGTACACAAAATACTGACTTTTGGTAAATAATCCTATACTTTTGTTAAATTATTAAATTTTCACAAAATTTAAAATTTCTACATTTTATTTTGATTTTACATCATTTAAAATACTTTATTTAAACGTTAAAATGTTAACTTTTAAAATAATTATTTTAGTAGTTAAAACTTCTAAGATAATAATCTTGATAGTTAAAACAAACATATCAGTATGCATGTGTAAACGGTAGGAAACGAGAAACAAATGTGAGGAAGAAAAAGAAAGCCAGCTTGGTTTTTCCATCTAATTTTGGATCTACCGTTCGGACAATTCAAATGTCGGAATTGATGGATGTTGGTGGTTCTGCGAAGGTGGCCGTAAGGTAGTTTTAACCAAACTTACGGCGGCAGGTTTGGAGGTCCGTGGTGGAAGCAGCGGGGACCAGGGCCAAAAGTGGCTCTGGGAAACCGTTTTTCAAAAATTATTCAAAATAGTGAATTGTTAAACGGTGGTTCAGGGTAGCCGTGGTGTCTTGTGGGAGTGTTGTGGGGGTGGTTAGCAGTGGTTGGTGGCAGTGTTAGTGGCCGGTGGTGTTGATGCTCTTTTGAACGTATTAAACCCACATGAAGTCGTCAATTCTAACTTAAGAAAACTCGCCCTCACTCATGCAGACGCAGCCTCTCAAAGAAAACAAAATAAAACTCTCGCTGCTCAAGGTTGCCTAAACTGAAACCATATATATATCCCGCCAAAAAGATGCTAACCCTATATAACATATAACTAAGTCTCGAGATAGACCGCTCAAGCAGTCTTTAGACCGATCGAGCGGTTCTGCCTGATACTGAGAAAAACTTTGATGCAGTCTGATGTTGATTTGAGAAGCACTGATTTCATCCTAATCTTCAAGTCTATAAACAAAACTAGAAAATACTACTAGTGTATCATATCAAGGAATAACATCAAGATAGAAAAACTGTAATAAGATGTCACGGGTCACAGAGCTGCCAATACTAGACGAAAGATCATTAGGAAAACATAGCCTAACAATCTTTTCATTTGGCAATTTTGTGGCCAACACAAGATAAGCCAATAAAACCAACAGTTCCCATAGATAAGAGGCATAGATCATTCAATAACAAATTCAGGTAATGTCAGATATAACTAAGTGGCAGAACAAAAATTCCCAAGAATGCCAAAAAAAAATGTTTCCATTTCCTTAAAAAAAATGTTCCCAATTTCTTCCAGTATCCATCCAGTATATCAAAAGAAATTTCCAAAACAATATATCAACATGTATCTCAATGTATCTCAATATACCACTAGCCACCAAAACAATATACCAACAATTCCCAAAAGATCTATATGCTGAGACACCAAAAGAAAGCAATACCAGCTAACCAAATCTCCCCATTTGGCACTGAATTGCAAAGGATTCACTGGGAAGGAGGGAGACGAGCACAGACAAAAGCCATAAATTCTTGTTGCTCCTGCCAAACTGTCTGCTCATGCTGAATCAGCCTCTAAATGTCTACGCGGAGCAAATTAACATCATTGCGTATCAAACCGACCTCAACCTCCAGCCTGGACAGCCGCTCAAGAACCTCTGGCTCCGGGGGCAGGTCTACATCTGGATCAAGACCCATCTCCGCTGCATCAGCCGCACCAAACCCTGAGGTACCTACAGATGGGGAAACCCGGGGAATATGGGAAGAGCTTTGCTTAAGCGTGGTTTAAGAAATGGGTTTAGAGAGGAACGCAAGCTCATCGGGATGGGCCCTGGAATCATACTCGGGGACACAAAGGGATCGAAGGTATTGGGTGATAAAAAAAAACCCAAACGGAAGACCTAGAGATGATTTGCCACCCACAACACGCACCATGGCATAGAACATGACAAGACTAATGTCAACAGATTGGCGATTTGCAATGGCCCACAACAAATAGCCATGAGGCTAAGAAATCTCATATGTGTGGCCTTTAGGAGCAATGTTGGCACACACGATGAGGTTGAGAAGGCGATAATCAGAGGTGAGATCCCTTTGAGGAATAAGAACACCTGCTACCCAAGAACGGGACGACCCGCAAATGGTAGGACCATAATCAAAAGATTCCTCACGAAAAAATGAGGAACGAGAAAAAATAGGATCAACGGGCTGAGATTCAAGGCCAATCCAAGACGCAATAGAGTTCGGAGTGATTGTGAAATCAATACCACGGACATCACCCAAAAAAGAGTCAACCTCAGAGGATTGCTCAACAAGATAGTTATAAAACTCTCGAACTAGAGTTAGATTGACAAAGAGAGAAGAAGGGAAAGATAATAATGCTTCCCACTTAAGAGCATTGAAAGATGTAATTACAGGATTATTGGGGAAATCCCAAAGAACAACACTCCTTTCCAAAAGAACAGGCGCTTGGCAAAGGATTCGAGATAGGTTTTAAGCGAAGGCCTAGATTGAAACTTACGAGAGAGTTCGGTGACATTTCCAGGGGCTGTAGATTTTGCTCGATACTTTGGGGGCATGATGCTATGGACAGGATCACAATAACCTAAAAGAGAGTAAAAAAGAACAAACCCAGACTGACACCAAAAAAAAAAGAAAAAACAACTGCGGATAGGGGAGAACAGGAAAGAGAAACCCAAAAAAAACGAAAGACAAAAACAATGTGAGACCTAACCACAGAGATGTTCGATAGAGAAAAAATCAAGAACACAACCCACCAGTACAAGAAAACAACAAAAAAAACAAAACAAAAATATAAAAAGAAATTAACCCTAAAAGGATAGACAGACAGACAGGAAGAGGAGAGACCTTACCTGAGAGAAGATCACACACACGAGAGACACCCCAGAAAGCTTCGATCTTGAAGAGAAAACACACGGGAGAGAAGACAGTACTGAGAGGAGAGAGAGAGGAACTTCAAACATATGAATTTGAGAAACCCTCGAAGACCATTTGAAAACAAAGTAGGCGCGAAGACCACTCGATCGGTCAAAAGATTGCTCGAACAGTATCTCTTCTGGGGTGAGAAAACAAGAGCCACACGCAAGAGAAATCGAGAGTGCATAAAGACCACCCGAGTGATCGCTCGATCGGTCTATCGGGCGGTGAAACCCTTACATCGGTGTGTTGAACTACATACTGAAGAATCGAGGAGGTCTAAAGACCGCTCGAGACACCGCTCGAGCGGTGTAGCGAGCGGTCACCACACAGTGACCACAAAACTCAAGAGACACACACACACAAAAATCAACACAAAGAAGAAAAACAAAAACAAAAAAAAAACTTTAGGAGGAAAGACACGCTAGAGAGGAATTAAGTACCAAAACGAAATCCAGCTTATATAGATGCAATGCTCGATGACATACTCAGATGCATAGCTAGAATTCTATGTGCCAAAGCCCACTCATATAAAAAAAATACATTCAGACCGACTTCTACGATATCCTGTGAGTGTGTGAACTGATATGAACACAGGTAAAAGGTTTAGCACATCTCAAACCCAACCGATGTGGCATTCTTAACCACTTCAACCCAAACATGCTCGACAAATAAACTCCCCCTTAATCCAGGCACGAAACGAACAATAAGCATGGTTTCTCTCGTGACTGCCACACTAAGCCACGCGAGAAAGCAAGGCAGGCTTAGGTAGCCATTTCCAGAGCCAGCCTTTTCAAAAACACTACGAACGCAAAGGTAGGTTTCACACTAATACGAACGAAAAAGCAAAGTTCGCATAGGTAGCCATTTTCTTATATACAAATGCATATTGGCACTCAAACCGAAGCAACTACACACTAATACGTATGAAAAGACATGGTCCGCATAGGTAGCCATTTTCTCAATAGATCAACACAAAAATTTTGCCCAGATCAAGGTGAAATTCATCATTAGAGAATATGAGGGTTGTCAATGGATCAGTGCATGTAATCAACGAGAACTTATACGAACTTAGAATTCAATCACCAGCAGATTCTAGTATATGAAAAACCATATTGACCCAGACAACCAGTGGTGTACAGAATAAAATTTTGTCCGAATATATTGCCAGAGTTATATGAGATGACCAAACTAACCACAGAAAATAGCAAGTCTCTGGATGTAAAAACAAACAAAGCATACATACAAAATCATAGATTTGCAAAAGGTACTTGGAACTTCGTACAAGTTGACCAAACTCCTTTTTTTTAATGTAAGAAAGAAGACATTACTCGACAACACAGACTCCTAGAGTCTTCCTAAGAAACTCAAACCGAGAATGGTCAAGAGGTTTAGCGAGAATGTATGCTCGATGTAACTCAGTGTCTATATATTCAAGAATTACAGTGCCATCTTCTACAAGATCTCGAATGAAATGATGACGAATGTCAATATGCTTAGTTCGAGAATGTTGAACAGGATTCTTAGAGATGTTTATGGCACTAGTGTTGTCGCAATACAACATGATAGGACCCTATTCAAACGCGTAATCAGACAACATCTGCTTCATCCATTGAAGCTGAGTGCAACCACTCCCAACTGCTATGTATTCAGCTTGAGCTATAGAAAGAGATGGAATTTTGCTTTTTATTGTGCCAGGAAACAAAATTGTTTCCTGCGTAAAAACACCCACCCGATGTGCTTTTTCTATCAGCGACACTCCCAACTTAATCAGCATTAGAAAAATCCACGATATCAGCAGTAGTATCATATGTAAACCAAATCCCATACCCAAAAGTCCCATTCACATATTTGATATACGTTTAACAATCTGCAAATGAGACTCTTTGGTACTCGCCTAATATCTAGCGCAAACCCCAACATTGAAAACAATGTCAGGGAGACTCACAGTCAAGTACAACAGACTCCCTATCATACTCCGGTACATGGTTTGGTCAACATGTTTACCAGACTCATCTTTGGACAGCTTAGTTGTGACACTCATAGGAGTTCTAGCATGCTTAGAATTGTTTAAACTAAATTTCTTAACCAAGTTCCTATCATACTTAGACTGAGAGATGAACATACCAGATGAAGTTTGTTTAACTTGAAGACCTAAAAAATAGTTCAACTCTCCCATTAAACTCATCTCAAATTCATTGCTCATCTCATTGGAAAAATCCTTCACCAATGCGTCGTCAGTAGACCTAAAAACTATGTCGTCGACATAGATTTGAGCTACAAGAATATCATGATTCTGAGTAGAAATGAACAAAGTTCTGTCGATGCCACCCCTAGAAAATTCTTTTCTTAACAGAAATGAGGTCAACCTATCATACTAAGCTCTAGGAGCCTGTTTCAACCCATATAGAGCTTTTCTCAGTTTTAAAACATGATTAGGCAAAGACGGGTCAACAAACCCTTTAGGTTGTTCAACATATACCTCTTCTTTAAGATCACTATTCAAGAATGCACTTTTAACATCCATTTGAAATAATTTGATGTGAAGCTTACAAGCTATGGTAAAAAAGATTCTAATGGATTCGAGACGAGTCACATGGGCAAAAGTCTCATCAAAGTCAATGCCTTCAACTTGAGTGTATCCCTGTGCAACCAATCTAGCCTTGTTTTTAATCACCTCACCAAACTCATTTGTTTTATTCTTGAATATCCATTTGATCCCTATGATATTTTTGTCAGAGGGTCGAGGGACTAGTTCCCACACATTGTTCCTAGAAAATTATTCTAATTTTTCATGCTTGGCATTTGTCCAACATTTATCAAATAGGGTCTCATTGACAGTTTTCGGCTCAATTAAAGACACAGCACAAATAAGTTACCTCATCCCGCATTTGACGCCGAGTCCTCATCCTATCAGGGACTTATCCTAGTACTTGAGACACTGGGTGATTGGGCTTTACCCTCGCAGAGGGTTCCATTCCTCTCTTTTGAGAACCTTTTGGTTCTGCTTCTTGCGTTTGACTTCCATGTTGTACACTAGTAGGGGTCTTCTGAGCAGAGTCTTCACTTGCTTCCAATGTTGCTTGACTTTCCCCCTTTTTAGCTTCCAGTTCTTAATGTATGTACCTAAAATAGGAAAATCAACACCAGTTCTTCAATGTATGTACCTGAAATAGGAAAATTAACATCAGCAAGTGTAACAATTGGTTCATCATCATTAACCACATTTATAGACTCCATAACAGTAGAAGTTCTATTGTTAAAACTCTATACGCATGGTAATTGGTGGAGTAACGTAAGAAGATCCCCTCATCACTGCGAGAGTCAAACTTACCTAGCTGCTCCATATCCCGAAAAATGTAGCACTTACTACCAAACGTACGAAAGCACTTGGCATTTTGTTTAATTCCTTTCCACAACTGATAGGCGGTATGAAGAGTTCCTGGTCTTAGATAGACTCGATTTATAGTGCAGCACGTTCTGTTCACCGCTTCTGCCCAAAAGTGCTGTGGAAATTTCTTGTCATGCAGCATAACACGAGCCATTTCTTGAATGACTCGATTTTTTCTTTCAGCTATCCCATTTTGCTGAGGAGTTTTGGGGGCAGAGAATTCATGGTGTATACCCAATGAGTCATAGAAGGACGAAAAGTTAGAATTTTCAAACTCCTTACCATGATCAGGCCGAATTCGTATAACAGAATTGTGAGACTTGAATTTTTCATTTTGAAGTTTAAGGACAAGGGTTTTAAAATGGAGAACGTGTCAGACTTCTCTCTCAGAAAGTTAACCCATGTAAATCGAGAGAAATCATCCACAGCCACAAAAATATATTTCTTCTTTCCTGAACTCTCAGTCCAAGTTGGTCCCATCAAATCCATGTGAATCAACTCCAGAAGAGCTTTTGTGCCTAAACCATTAGACATCTTATGTGGAACTCTAGTCTGTTTTCCCTCCTGACACGCACCATAGACCCAATTCAATTGACTTCCCAGCTTTGAAATTCCTCTGATTAACTCTTTATTGGCAATTTTAGTGAGATCCTCGTATTTTACATGTTCAAGTCTCCGATGCCACAATTCAGCATCATTTACTTTGACATAATTACAAGTTTCAGTATTTAAAGGGATGATACCATAGCAATTATCAGATGTTCTAACACCATGCATGACTATTTTACCTTTCTTATCCAAAATAATGCAATTATCTTTAGAAAAATGCACTTCATAATGAGTGTCGCACATCTGACTAATGCTCAACAGATTTGCCTTTAAACCGTCAACCAAAAAGACATTTTTCAACTTTGAAAATCCAAGAAAAGAGATAGTATATTTTCCTATGATTTTTGCTGATTTTCCATCCCCATAAGTCACCATTCCACCATTATAAGACTCTAAAGTGGCAAACAGAGACTTGTTCCCAGACATGTGTCGAGAGCAACCACTGTCAAGATGCCACATATGAGAACTTTGAGCTCTCATAGCAGTCTGAATCACATAAGCTTTCAGGTCTTTTGACTGAACCTAGACTTTTCTAGTTTTCAGAGGAGCCGACTCTTGTACATGTGTTCTAGGAGCATTAGGGAGAGACGGTCTGTGAAACGAGACAGAATAACTTAAGTGAGACGTGTCATGCAATTTAAAACAATGTGGTCTGATATAACCTCTCACTTCACAATAATGACATATGGGAACAAACTTCCTATTTTCTATGGGCATTCTATGTAAGAGTTTACAATAAGGACGAATGCGACCCAGAATACCACAGTGATGACAGATAGGGAAGAGTTAGGCTTTCTTACCTGGCCACGTTGTAAGATGGCCGTACCTGTCGTACTTGTTCCTTCTGTCTTTACTTTCTCTTCCTTCTTTCTTTTCACCTCATTGGCCTGCTTAGCTTTCACGAATATCGGGGATGCTATTTCTTTTTGTTTTCATGTGGATTGATTTGACATACTAGCAAATCCTAAGCCTGCTCTGTCACAAGCTGCCTTTTGATCACCAAAAAGTCAATCCAAAGCATGTGCCCCTGCATTCCAACGCTTGAGAGTAGCATTAACATGATTCAATTGTTTTTCAAGATCAGTGATATGACATTCTAACTCAGACAATTTAGCAGACTTATCATCATTCAAAAGCATGAACCTCTCTTTATCTTGTTTACAGTTTTCAAAGTTTATGCACAAGATATTTAATTCATTTTTCAGATCTTCTTCTTTTGCATGAGCTATCAGAAGCTCTTGCACAAGTTTTTCTTTCTCACTTTCAGAGGTTTTAAGTTGAAAAGCAAGCTCAGCACATTTTTTAATTAACACATAACTCTCCTTATACAGCTTATCTAAGCTCCTTGGAGAGTATCACTATCTTTTCCTTCAACAGTTTGGGCATTATTCTCTTCTTTCTCATCCTCATTCACAAACTTATTGATATCATCGACACTATCATCAGAATGAACAGAAACAACAAAGGCTATAATGTTATTATCATCATATTGATCCTCATTATCATCACTCAACTCAGATTCGCTTTCATCATCCCAAGTTACAGTGAACATCTTTTGCTTCTTTTTCATCTTGTTTGGACATTCCTGAGTAATGTGCCCAAAACCTTTGCATTCATACTACTGGAGGCCAGAACTTTGAGATTTTTTCCTCCTTTTGTCAAAGATTTAAAGACCATTCTTAGGTTTGTCACTCTCAAATCGCTTCTGTGATTTGTCATCCTTATTCGGCTTTTTATTTTTTCGAAACTTTTTAAATTTTTTGACAAATATAGCCATCATCTCAGGATTAAACTCATCATCAGAATCACTAGCGAACTCTTGAGCTGAAGTGAAAGCCAATTTTTTTGAAGATTTATTATTTTAAAAATTTAGGTCATACGTTTCCAAGTTTCCAACCAAGTTTTCCACTGTAATAGAATCAATGTCTTTGCTTTCCTCTATTGCTGTGACTTTTGGTTGAAAGTGTTCGAAAAGATATCTCAATATTTTTTGAACAATTTTTGAATTAGGGATCTTTTCACCAAGATTAAATGAAACATTAACAATGTCACTTAACTTAGCATAAAAATCATCAAACTTCTCGTCTTCTTTCATTCGAAGAGTTTCAAAATTGGTAGTAAGACGTTGAAATTTAGAAATTTTTACTGTTTGTGTTCCTTCATGAGTGATTTCCAATATTTTTCACGCTTCTTTAGCCAACTCACAAGTGCTTATTCTATGGAATTTCTTCTGAATTACCCCGCTAAGATAGCGTTCATAGCCTTACTGTTTCACCCGGCATTCTCAAAATCAGTTCTATTCCATTTAGCTGATGGCTTAGGGACACTTTACTCATCAACAGTTATGGTTGGATAATTGTAGCCCTCAATGATAGCTAACCAAACCCTTTCATCTATAGACTTAAGAAAAGCTCTCACTCGAACTTTTCAGAATGGGTAATTAGTTCCATCAAGAAGTGGAGGTCTACCAGTAGATGCACCTTCTTTTAAAAAATCCATATATGCAAATCAAAAACAAGGTAATAAGGATCACGTAACAGCCTGCTCTGATACCAATTGAATAAATCAAATTTTTGATATGCAACAATGATATAGATATCACACAAACAGATAAACCAACCAACACATGATGAGACGATGGATTTTTACGTGAAAACTCCAATAAGAGTAAAAATCATGGGACTAATCTTGGTCCGAGAAAACAAACACTAAATAAGAGTTTGGTTACAAGAAAAGCCTTACAACACCCGTTGAATCCTCAACCTAAGGCTACCCGTCTTCTTGTCGAATACTCGTGAGCCAATCATATGCTTGTTTGTCGATGGAATCCTCCGTCGGACTTGTCACTTGAGACTCCTTTCAAGAACTGATTTTGACGGTGAAGATCATGAACTGACGATGCTCTTTTAAACGTATTAAACCCACATGAAGTCGTCAATTCTAGCTTAAGAAAACTCCCCCACACTCATGCAGATGCAGCCTCTCAAAGAAAACAAAATAAAACTCTCGCTACTCAAGGTTGCCTAAACTGAAATCATATATATATCCCGCAAAAAGCTGCTAACCCTACATAACATATAACTAAGTCTCGAGATAGACCGCTCGAGCGATTTTTAGACCGATCGAGCAGTCATACCTGATGCTGAGCAAAACTTTGATGCAGTCTGGTGTTGATTTAAGAAGCACTGATTTCATTCTGATCTTCAAATTTATAAACAAAACTAACAAATACCATAAGTGTATCATATCGAAGAATAATATCATGATAGAAAAACTTTAATAAAAAGTCATGGGTTACAGAGTTGCCAACACTAGAGAAAAGATCATTAGGAGAACATAGCCTAACAAGAATCGAGAGGAGGGAGAATCCGAGAAAGAGAGAGAGAGAGAGAGGATAAAGATTAATGCCCATTTGAGATGTCATAAAATTTTGGTTTTTAAAAGATTTTTTTATTTGAAAAATGATACATAAAAGAGTTAGATTATTTTAGTCATCTCTAAAAACTTCAGCTTTTTTGAAAAGAAAAAAAAAACTTTAGCTGTAGTTTGGCATCTCAAAATACTCATTAATTTTTTTTTACTTATTTTTTCAATTAAAAAATCTTATAGACATTTGAAATATTTTAGCTTTTTGAGTATAATAATTATAATAATAATAATAGCCGTCTTCCCAAAAATAACAAATACATATCAATATCCCAACACTCCGGTTTAAATGTAAAAATTAAGAGCATGTTAAATATTTTAATAAAATCCCCACAAGAATCATCTGTTACAACTATTCAAAGATTAAAAAAATAAAAAATGCTACCCAAAAAAAATATTCCTAACAATTAATGGGATCTAAAAAAGCTGACTTTTTATAAAAAGACTCGTCTTTTTGTTCATACTAATTGGCATTCCAAACAAGTCAACTAATTTTTAAGTTCTTAAAAAAAAAAAAGTATGTTTACATTCCAAGCAATTTAACTTTGTTAAATAAAATAACTATAATACGCTTATACCACAAGCTATCTCTTTTCTAAATTTTATTTTAAAAAATCACTATAAGATATATAAAAGAAAAAAAGAACAGTAACTCTTCAAAGAAGAAGAACATGTACAAAGCATACAACAATGTGACTGGCTGTTTTAGAGGTGTGCGTGAGTCGGCGCAATGCGCATTGAATGAAAATTTATTAATCAAATCATTTATAACGAGATAAAAAATTTTAATCCATTACCGAACCACCCACTTTATAAAATTGGCGTTGAATTAGTTGTTTTTTTAGGTGATTTTGCAATGCCGAATTGAGCGAATTGACGGTTTAAAGATTAAATAAATATTTTATTAAAATATTAATTATTTATATAAATATTGTATATAGATTGAATCAAGTACTTACCTAATGTGTGAGTTTTTTTACAAATTAAGAAATAAGAATAAGATTAAAACATAATTAAGTAATAAGTATTTTATGCGTGCTAGAAATGATAAAAACGATATCATCAATCGATCTGCATGATCTCTTTTTCAATCGCCTAACTCATTATATTCTTTTTTTTTAATTTGTTTGGGTCAATGCGATGTGAGTGAGTGCAGGGCAGTTGGACAAGTTAAACGAATTTTTGATCAATCTTACTTTTTTGATTTTTTAGAGTAAATTTTTTCTGTTTTAAAAAACAATGTCTAATGTGTTCTTCAGTGTTTAGTTTTAAGCTATAGCGTTTGGTGTGATTTTTTTACTTTTAATTTTTTAAATAAAAAAGAGTTTGACTTTTTTTTTTCAAGTGTATCATTGTCATTTCGAATAATAAAAAATCTTATTGTTTGGGGTGCAAATACATTTTTTTTCTTGTCTTTAAAGAAGATAATGAAATAATGAACTTTTTTACTATGCCAAATAATATAACATAAAAATTGACTTTTAAAATAAAAAGTGGTTAAAAAAAAAAACACCCAAAGACAGGCCAAGAGTTGTTTTATCAGATTGGAGTGACTGCTAGTTCAAGTGTACTTGATTTTTGGCCAGAGAAAAGAGTACTCTATTGTGGGAACAACATTCAAGCTTGTTTAAAAAAGAATGGTAAATGGGAAATAGACACAAGAAGAGAAAATATGTTCTTTTTTTATTTATTTAAAATTTATTTTACTTTTTAAAAATATTCAAATAAATAATAATTATTTTTAATCTGACAAACTTAATTGTCTAATGTCACATCATTTGTTCTAAAATTTGACAACTGAAAAAATAATAATTTAAAATAAACCGACTCAAAAAACTCATTTAAAACAATGAACCAAACATGGAATAAAACACTCTAGAGGTCCCCCCAAGTGAACTTACTGTTGAAAACTTGCCCAAACATTGGCCCAAATAATCAATCCCTTCATCTCCAAGTTAAGAATAAAGCAAACCTTCAATGTTGGTGGTTCACCAACTATGGTGACTACGGTGTCTCATTGTCAAATTTGTAGGCTTGAGAAAGTGATGTTTTCATGTTTTGTATGTATATTATTTTGCCAACTTTCTCAACATATATGTATCTTTGCAGAGAACTCAGTGTGATCAGAAATCAATATCTTTGTAAAAAAAAAAACCTCAATGTGGCCATAAATCAATTTAGAGGGAGAGAGAAGTCTTAAAGGAGTCTGTGTTGGGTTAATCGTGTCCAAAATTCAATCAAGCAAGCAATAAAATTGGACACCAAGAATTACGTGGTTCGGCCAAAAATCGGCCTACGTCTATGAGAGAAAAGAGAATCACTATTTCTAGAAAAATACCAAAGAGATACAACATTCACTTACTCCATCTTCGTCAAACCTCTCACACAATGCACACTTGGTATTGCACACACAGATTACACACCCATTTGTGTTTCTTACATCTCTCATGCTCACTCTGGTGCAAAACAACAGAACGCGCACACACCATTTTATAGGAGAGAAAAGGATAAGAAACTATTTATCTAATGGAGGATTGCATATTTCAACAATGGTGGTTGGAGCATGGCTGGAGAAGAAGGAAGTCAATTTTGACACAACACCTCCTTTTCCAATCTTCCACATCCTTCCACACTGTTCCCATGGCTGCTCCAAATCTTCATGCCAAATTCAAGATTTGCTACTGAAAATTCAATTGTCAAAGATTGCTGCTGGAAATCCAATTGTCTAGATTTGGGTATGGACCCAACAATTCTCTCCCTCCATACCCAAAGGAGGAGAATGTTCATGTCATTCTTCAGTTGACATCCATATTGGCTATGCCTTGGCATAGCCCAACAATTTCCTGAAGACTCCCTGGCTCCCCCTCGTCTGTAAACAGAATCGATGTATTATCTCTCTTAGATCTCTTTATCTGAGGTACTCCAACTGAACGAGTTACTGTTGTAAAGAGCAGATGCTCCCCCTACTCAAAATTGTTGATATCCTCACCTGCAGTGAGAATATCAGAAATCACTTTCACATTAGTTTTATACAACATACCGCACATGTGTCCTCGGGCAACAATCATATGGCTCCTTTTACTAACATCCAAGTGCCATTCCCAAAGTAGTTATCATAGCCCTACCGGTCGAAGGCTATCCCAGAAATTAGATAGCATCCAAGGTCTGGTACGTGTAGAACATCCTTAAGTACCATCGCGCAACCAACATTTTTCGTTGTTTTGAACGTCACTGATACCCACAATATTTGAAAAATTCGCGTTACCTATCCTCACTCACTGTACCAAAGTCTCTAGCTTTGTACAACGTGAAGGAATCCCTATGTGGAATGGCGTGGTAAGATGCATCCGTGTCTACCACCCACTCAACATCGTGGAGGTAAATCTCTTCATCAGCTGAGACTAGTGCCACATCTCTTGTAATGGTGACCAAACTTTCACCATCTTCATTTTTGGTTGGTTGCTACTTTCACCTTGCTCCCTTTTCAACTTGCGACAATGCTTCTTTATGTGGCATGCAATACCACAATAACAACAGGCATATTTACCTTTGTCTCCGCTAGCTAGATTTGTCATGGGTCTGAGCCATTCGTTTGCTTCTGGATTTACTATGGAACACCACAGCATCCCCTTGGTTACGTACTGTTGGCCTTCTCAAGGTCTCGGTATCTTGAAGTGAAGCCATATCATCTTCTATCTTCTATCTTCTAACTTCAAGGTGTCCTTCCCACGAGCAATACTATTACAAAACAGTTGAAACATCACGCTTTTAAAAGTGTGATTATAAAGTTATAATCACGCTTTCCAAGCTTGATGTATGTAGGCGTGATCTAAAGTCGAAATTTTCCATCACGCTTTTTGCAGATGATTAAAAACATAAAAAGCGTGATTAAAAATATAATTAGTGTGATTGTTAAAACTTTAAAATCTCAATTTTACATTATTGACCACACTTTTTGTGTGATAAAAACTGAAATGTATGATTAAAAATAACAAAATGCGTGATTAAAAATAACAAAAAACGTAATTAAAAATGAAATTAGTGTGATTGTTAACTCAATTTCACATTATCGACCACACTTTTTGTGCATGATAAAAACTAAAAAAATGTGGTTAAAAGATGTGATTAAAAATAATCACTGCGTACCAGCGTGCACCTAATATTATTTTGAGTCTTTTTTCACCTATGGTAGCCCTATCAACTAATACAATTCTTGACTCACTAATTCTAGCTAACTTCAAATCTAAATTTCTACATATTTAGTCCTAACATATCCACAAAGCATAAACGTGAAACATAAAAATTAACTATAAAAAGAGCATTTCCATCAGAATGAACTCCAAGTTCCAAACATAAGACAACAAAACAAATTACCATGACTATAATGAAAGAATTCATTAAATTTTTTAAAAAATATATTCATATGACACTCAATAATCTTTTGATCAATTATGCCAAATTAAAAAAAATGCATAATAATTTAAAATTTGTCACAATACAAACTGGGAGAATTCTTGCTAAAGAAAAGAACAGCAATTCCAACAAATCCATCACTTGAACCAATGTTGAGAAGAACAATGTTAGCCACGCTCTGGAATCTGCAAGTTAGTCCAATTCAAAAAATAAAATTAACGGAGAACAGAAAAAATAGTAAGCAAATTGCTCAAAAATTAAAAAAATAAACAATTACTGTAACCCCAAAATCATATATTCTCATCTAGGACCATAAAATTAGAAGTTTTATGCACAAATTGTTACGACCTCAAACCCGATGAGCGTGATCCCCACATTATAACTCGTTCTCCCTATTACTAGAACTTCTATTATGATATTCTCTCGAATTCTTTAACTCATTTTAAAAGGAATAACTCCCAGATTTATAAAATAATCTGAGTATAAAATTTATAAATTTCGACAAAATTTTCTCTATTTTTTGGACTATCCCAAACTTTTCGAAAACCTGTTAAATTTAAACAACAATCTATACTCATGCACAGCCTGGATTTCAACTCACAATCACAATGCAAACTAATTAATGACTACTATTTCCACGTCAATACATTTTTTTCTTTCAACTTCATCCAATACTCAATACAATTACTATTATTCCAGAAAATTTATCCTTCCTCTTAAAAGAAATGCCAAAGGACTATTGATTCCATCCGAAAGAAGAAAAAAGCTAATCATTTATTCAAAAGATTAAAGTATTTGTTAGCAAAAGGTGTTCTAGCACTACTAGAAAATAGTTAAAACATCACGCTTTAAAAACTTAATTATTCCAATATTTATACTTGAATTACTTCTCAAACTGGACTTATTCTTATGTTATTTTTGATAGTTTTATAAATTTTTAAAGCACTTTCCAAAAGAAATATTTCAAACCGTCAACATAATAATGAACAAAGTATAACTACAATACACATAATTTATGAACTTACGTGTTAATCTGGACTTGAAGACTTGTAAAGAACTGGCCACCCTTCGTTATTCAAAATCCATGATCACCTTTAACAACCTTGGTGACAATAGGTGACAGCTTAATCATGACCATACAACTAAGTTGCCATTATCTAAAGCACAATGAAGTAGCATCAGCTGCCAAGATAAACCATCTTTTCAATTCCTACATTTTGTACCAGCAGTCACTTCCATCTAGTGCAATCTCAAATGCAATCACAGCAAACCCAAGGTTAATAGATGAGACAACTTTTATACTATTTATAAGGACAACATCGGAATCAATTAAATAGTGATGTGAGCACAAAGAAATGGTTCTACTTCTATATATATATATATATATATATATATATATATATATATGAGGTAGGGATTAGCATTGGAAGTAAAAGGAATCAAGTAGCTTGCATACGTTCAAGTATCAAATGTAGCTATTTACTCAAGCATTTATATTAGCAGGCAGTTAAGTCAATAACTTAATAAATAATACAAAAAAAAAGAGAGAACGGAGAGAATGGATAACAAAGAACTAATGATCAAAAATTAGAAAAACAAATACCTGTAGGTCCAGTGTAGAAAGCCAGCTGCCTGCATTCAAAGGAAGCCAAACTTTATTATATCTTTGATATCTATGTTACGTGAACTCATTAGGAAGTCAAATGTGAGTTCTAATTGGATAATTCATGTGATTTCGTTCCCAGGGCATGAGCTCACCACTGAATTATCAATTTTTCCAATTCTTACAGGTTCCACTCAACTTTTTAAGAGTTCATGTTAGGAAGAAGCATAATACTAAAGAAGTATCTGAGGGACCCTCTAATAAACAGAAACATAGTCTGCTCTTCCTTGGTTAAACAAGCTAGTTGACCATGTGCATGAAAGTACATAGACTAGACATTTATCTGACAATTGTATC